>WBNM01039582.1:0-35338 GCA_013399055.1 Ramphastos sulfuratus | reverse complement strand
TCCTAGCCGCTCGGCATCCTCTCCTGGCCGCGGCACGGTGAGCGGCGGCGGCTGGGAAGCTCGTCCGGTCCCCGCCGCGGCGGAACAATGACCGCGGCCGGCTGCGGGGGGCCGGGATGGAGGTGTGGGGAGAGGCGAGGGGCCGGGGCGGGCGAGAGGAAGCGATGGAGGCGAGCTGGCGATGGAGGCGACGGAGAGGAGGCAGCTGGAGCTGATGATGGAGGAGAGGTGTGGCCGGGCGCAGCGCGGTGCCGGAGCCGCTGCAGCCTCTCCCGGCCCCGCACCATTGTGTGCCCGGTGCTCATTGTCTCGCCTCCCCGTGCAGAGCGCTGTGCGCTGGGTGCCAGCGATGGGTACAAAGGCAGGGATTTTCCCAGAGCCGAACGGGATGTGCAGAGGCTGCGGCCGGCACAGCCTGGGCTGGGCCTCAGTGAGATGGCACTTGAGCGGAGAGCAGAGCCCGGAGCAGCCGTTGCGGGCGCTCCCCGGATTATTTTTGTTCGAGTGCTGCTGCCTGACCCACGGCACACGGCTCCCTGTGAGCGCGGCTCTTCAGAATGCTCCTCTGCGTGTATTGGGCTGCCAAGGCTGCTGTCAGGATGCGTGGGGAAACATCGCTCTGCAGCCCCTGTGAGCTCCATCTCTTTGTACGTGCAGTACAGGCCTGTTTCTTTAGCCAGCCCCCGATGGAACGGGCGCTGGGGCCGGCGGACAGCTTGTTCTGCCACTGCCGATGGCAGCCCCTGAGCCTAAGCATGGCTGCTCAGGACAGGTCTGGGTGCTGCGTTTGGGCTCTGCCATGGCACCCAGGACTCATTTCTAGGCTGTTGCTGGGTTTTGCTGTGAATACAACTATGTAAAAGATGCTGAGTTTACCTTATAGGCAGGGACTGGAGAGATCATGTATTTTCATAGTTGAATTTGAGCTCTTGTAAGGAAAAAATGAATGGGATATGTATATTTTAAAACATTTGTGTTCTGATACTGACCTGTGCCTCACTGTAAGGTGACTTGGACTCCAAATTCTCTCTGTCTCTTATTTCTTGGGTCAGATTCTGTACTGGTGCACATATCATGCCTGATCTATCAGACCTAGGTCTCTCATCAGGAAAATGTTTTATCCCTTTTCGGGCGGTAATGTGAGGTTTATTGCTTCTGCTCTGACTCAGGTTTTGTTTCTATTGATCTGGCCTGCTGCTCTACAGAAAAATTTCAAATCCTGCTGTGCAGTGAATGCTAGCTTGGCTGGCACTGGACCAGTAGCCTCAGATGGGTGATTGACTGAGGTAAATATCTGGTGATTCTAAAAGGTTCTCTGGGAATGGTCATGATATTGGTGATGTCTGAGATTGGTTATTGTTGAAGAAGGTATCACATAGGTGCTCTATAAGTAGTTCTGTAGCAATCAAAATACACCATGAATGTCTTGATATAAGAAAGATGTCACATTATTAGAGTATGTCCAGATGAGGGCAACCCAAGTCTGGGGAAGTTCTCAAGACTTATGAAGAGTGGCTAAAGTCCTTTGATTCTTTCATCTTCGAGAAAGCTGAGGAGAGACCTCATCTCACCCTACAACTGTCTCAAGGGGGACAGCATAGATGATGGTGCTGATCTCCCCTCTCCAGTGACAGGACACAAGGAACTGGAATGAAGCTGTGTCAGGAGCAGTTCAGACTGGACATTAGGAGTAGATTCATCACTGAAGTAGTCATGTTACCAAGCCTGTCAGAGTGTAAGGAATGTCTGGACAAAGGTCTTGGTCATATGGTTTAGTGTGAGGTGGACCCGCAAGGATGCGATTCTTATGAGTTCCTTCCAACCTGATATGTTCTGTAATTCTAATCAAGTTAATGGGGTTGCAGCCAGTTCTGCTCTTGCTTCCACAGTGAGCAAAATCCCACGGAGGAGACTCGGGGAGGTAAGGTTGTAAAATTTCTGTGGAGCTGCCTAGTGGAGGTGACTGGCAGCAGCTGTTGATGTGATTGTCCTTTTGGCCTTAGTCCTTTCCCAGAACTGTGGCAATGTGATGGACTTGGGGATCTCTGGTTGTCAGCAGAGCTCCTAGCTGAAAGGACAAGACTGCCAGTGAGAGATGCTGCAACTTTTCTCACTTGCTGATCTTGAACTGACTGTTCTGCTAGTGCCTGAGCAACATGACCCTCACTGGAGGTGAATTTGAGCCACGTATTTCCACAGTGTCCACCACAAGCCTAACTTCAGGCTCTGTAGTATTTCAAATGCTAATACATGCCTCATCTTCTCTTTTGATAAGCTTGTCCCTGCCACCTTTCAATGGCTTCTGATAATCCTTCTGCTTCCAGAGGCCATTCCCAGCTAAATAATCTTCTGAATAAGAACCTCTGTATCCTACTTACTAGGATCTAAATATAAGGTGACAGCTAAAATATGGTTGTGTGTTAAGGAGGTGATTGGCTATTGTGCTTCAGAAGTGTATGCTGCATTCTGGGAGACATTTTATTATCAAGACCTTAATGTATCTGGAAGAATGCTACGTAATTTCTCTGCTTTACAAAGGATAAGTGACCTCAGGGTCTTCAAGACAGGAGAATGTAGAATGTTGTGAAACATTAAGTGGCAAAATGATGCCCAGAATAATTTTCAATTTTGATTTTTAGTCATCCATTTGATAGGCAGTTGATATTTTGGTTTAAAAAAAAATAGTCCTCCAGCTGTAAAAAAGGTGTGATGATAGATTCTGCTGTCATAAAGCTGCTGTAACTCAGGCAGAACTTGAGCAGCTGAAATCCAATCACTTTGTTATTTATGACTTTTTCTTTTCCTTTTTTCTCCTCTATCTAATCAAGCTATAGGAGACTGAAGATGCTTGAAATTTGGCTTTTGCTACTGAGTCATGGTCATTTTTCATTGTGGTCATTATTTCTGCTTTCTATTTCATTTGCGAAGTCGTGAGGCAGCAAAATAGTCCTTACCAGAAAGCATCACTTACTGGTTAGTCATTCTTTGGATATTCTAGGTTCCATCAGATTTTGCTTCGGTCTTTGTGCATGGCAATGCAATATTTGGGTTACAAGACTTCAAAAGGAATGCTTTTGTTTAAAAACTCAATTATTTTACTTGAATTTACAATGGCATGTTTGCACTACCTGTTTCTAAATCAATAGCTTGCTCAAATTCCCAGCAGGTAACCTCTTCAAAGTTCTTCTCTAAATCTCTATCAGTTGAAGATCTGTTTTTTATCAGATTGTAAGAAATTTATCTTCCCATCCTCAGAGATGGATTCTGTGCTACCTTCTCTTTAGTAATCATCTACATCTGTGCAAAGCATCTGTGCAATTCTCTGAGCTGTTGTCATCAGCTCTCAATATCCAGAATCCAAGAGGGTAAAACCCCCATAATTTTTGTAGTACTTCTAGTTTCCGTATCTTTTAAGGTATATCTGAATTTCACCTTTCAAATAGGAGGACTAAGAAATCTTTGCTCCAGGACATGGGGCTTGAAATAGAAAATTCAACAGTGTATCAGCAGAGCGGTGAAAAAGCTCCATGGTCTCACAACACAGCTCTGTCAAATAAGTGTAAATGCAGCTTCTTTGTAAATGACAGAAAACCAGTGTGGATCACAGTCTGCAGCTTAGAGACTAAAACATCCGATGAACTTTAAAGGGAAAATAATGACACGTAAGCACTTTGAGTTCAGCTTACTAAAATTTACAGTGCTCTATGATTTGCTTGCCAGGCATTTGGGTCATTAGTGGGTAGTTGAGAAACTTTCACATGCTGGAAACTTTAGGACCCGTGTTTCATCTGGAAGATCATATTTGGGCATCACAGCCAGACTGTAAAACAGTCTGAACCAGCTATTGTCAGAAGAGAAGCAAAATGAACTGATAGATGTGCCCATCTATATAGCATAGTTAGCAAAGAGGCAAATGAATGCAGCAAACAGTATGAAATCCTGTTAGTTAACAGACACCAATAGATAGGGAATACAAATCAAGACTGGACAGACCAGAACTCCATTTCTAACTTTGGGTGGAATGTAACTGTGCTGAATAACAAAGCAAGCTGATATACCTGAGAAAACAGCTTAGCTAGAAAAGTTGCTGTGGTATGCCAGGTCTTCTTTTTATGTTAAAAATGATAATGCAAAGCATAACACTACCTCAGAGTATTTTATCAGAAGTCTCCAAATGAAATAGAATCATAGAATGGCTTGGGTTGGAAGAGACCTCCAAAGATCATCTAGTGCAATCCCCTCTGCAGTAAGCAGAGGCATCCTCAACTAGATCAGGCTGCAGAGAGTCCTGTCAAACCTCACTTTGAATATCTCTGAGGATGGGGCCCCAAACACCTCCCTGGGTAACCTGTTCCAATGCTCCACCACCCTCAAAGAACCTGTTTCTATCATCCAATCTAAATCTGCCCTTCTCTAGTTTGAAGCCATTGCCCCTTGTCCTATCACTTCAGGCCTTTGGAAACAGTCTCTCTCCATCCTTCCTGTAGGCCCTCTTCACATACTGGGAGGCTGCTATTAGGTCTCCTTGAAGCCTCCTCTTCTCCAGGCTGAACAACCCCAGTGCCCTCAGCCTGTCGTAGCAGAGGTGCTCCAACCCCCCGATCATTTTCATGGCCCTTCTCTGGACCTGCTCCATCAGGTCCATGTCCTTCCTATATTGAGGACTCCAGACCTGGATGCGATAATCCAGGTGAGGTCTCACCAGAGCAGAGTAAAATACTTGAATTGAGAATGGCTGATGCTGAAGTGGACATTTTTTTTTGTCTCTTGTTTTCACTTTATGTATTCTTTCTTTCTCCACCCACCTGGGAGGTAACATCTCACAGTTGCTGTTTAATACCTTTACTCCATTTGTCAAGCTATTTGTTGAATTTTGTTGAAATTGTTTATTGTATACTCGTTTAAGGGGAAAGCCTTGTTAAACCTTGCATTGCATGGACTGTAAACAGAAGGTCTAAGTTACACAAAAACTAAAACTGAAAAGAAGAAACAGTTGTTGCATTGAGGCACTGGGTGGTCTAAGGCAGTCAGTAAGTGAACAAGTAAAGTTGGGAGAAATGGTGGAGTCAGGGCTTTTGGATTTAGGGATGGGGGCGGGAGGGATATTGATTTAAAATGGAGGCAGAAATATCTTTCATCATTCATTTCTATGCTGTTTGTGAAATCCTAAGAACTCTTAGTAGAGTCAATACTGGTTTGTGTTTGTGGTAGGTTTGGTGCACAAATACTTTGGTGATGGGTTTTTAAAGGACTTCAAAGTATATTAATACATAATATACACTTGTATTTTCATGAATACAAATGTTATTTGTGTTCTTGAAGTTCTGTTATTTGTAGTAAGTTCTTGTGGTTTTTTTTAACACTTATTTGTACTTAAGGTTCTGCAAGCCACTGTATTCTCTCTGTGCATTGGTGAGGAGCAAAATGAAATGCAGTCATTTTTGGAGAATGAGTTAGGAGAATGCTTGAATTTAATATAGGCCTTAGTAATAGCCCCTGTTCATCTTCCCTTTCTGAAGGGAAGTTGTAACGGGTTATAACCAGTCTTTGACAAACAAAGAGTACATAGGGACCCTTGCACTTGAAGAACATTCAGTAATTTATTACTGAAAGAGCAATTTTGTTGGTTACTGTTTTGTAGCTTATGACTAAGCAAGAGGTTGCATTAATTGATTTGGAAATGCCTTTAAGAATGAATCTGTAGGTTTGAAGTGTGTCCAGTAGGTGTTTTAGAGGCAGAGCTGCTTCATCCTTGTGTCTGCAGGGGTAGGTATTGCTGACCCAGTGATGTTCAGCCCATCTTCACGAGCTAGCAGCTCCCCCTTGAATTGCGTCACATATTTTTGTAGGTCACAGCATGACCTACATGTTGCCGTTTTCCTGGAGTGTGCAGTCAGTGCCAGTGAGCTGTGTGACAGCCTGTGTTAGGGGAACTCAATGGAGGTGTAAGCAGTGTCTTTGGAAACTGATTTGAAATTGTACACAATAGCTTCATGCCTATTAAAATGTCTGAAATTCCAGTAAGGTGTTTTTCTGGTTTCAGATGCAGCCTTAATGGAAATGTGTGTGTCTCTGTGTGTGTCTCTATGTTTGTGTGTGTGTGTGTGTGTGTGTGTTCAAGACAGCATCCTGGATGTTTTACAGGTGAAACCTCTTAATTCTTTAGTACTTTGCCATGTCATATATGAACCATCATCTCAGCTGGCTCTGATGGGCAGTTTTGTGCTTAAACCTTTGCCAGCTGAGAATGCACCTCATCACTTCTGTACATAGCAGGAGGACGCTGCTCCTCTGGCCAGTACTAGCAGATGCTTCCATTTTTAAAGCAGCACAGTTCAGCTAAAAATCATCCTGTAAATGTCAGGGGTCATTTTTAAATGGTAACAATTAACATGAGCTTCACTTTATCCTGGTTGTTTATGTGTCAAGTCCTGTTCATTGTGTTATGAGCAGAGTGACAGGAAGCCTATCTTTGAACGTATGATAGAAGGGTAAGAATGGCAATAACTCAAATGGAAAAAAAAAAAACCAAACTCACAGTCACAGTGTATTCACAAATGAATATTTTTGAGCATTTCTAGTGGATGCTGCTTGTGATGTTTTTATTTTTGAAGGTATTTTGATGCTAAAAGATGGATAGAAATGGCTAATGGGATATCCACTTATGTGTTTACATTTCTACTGAAAAGCTGATGTGAAGAGATAAATTGTAATTCATGCTGGCTTAATTGGAGCTCAGCTTCCCTATAATGGGAATGTTCAGATTCTTTCCCAAGAAAAAGGGAAGAAAGGGTGAGGATACAGGACATGGGAGGCTGAAGCAATGCATACATGAGGTTCTGCAAGTCATTGATAGTGATATGATGGGAGAAGAAAATACATATTTTGAAGTTACATGGAACTGCAAGCTGATAGGGAACATGATATTTTCATCTCAGTTGGTTGTTTTCTTATTTATATGCATTTCAATTAAATAAAAAAATGGGCTTACTGGCTTGTTAAAGTCAAAATCTATGAAAAGAGAGCATGATGTTATAAACTCTGGGAACTGCAGTGTTTCAGGCTGTACATGTTGTCTCTGGTAGTGGTTGAGTGTGACCCTACTTGCACAAAATTGCAAAGAATCTTGCATAATATATTTATATACATAAAAATTATTATATATGTTTATATATAAATAGATAAAATATATAATAACTTGCATACGAAACCATCCTTTTAGTGAACTAAGAATGGACCTTGAATAATGCTTAAAGTAGGGAACCACTGACATATTTTCATAGGCCCCCATCTTGCAGTGAGCTGGGTGGATTGCAAGTAAGAGTTCATCCTTTTCCTTACAGTCCTGCTGTTCTTAAATATTGTGCCTGTGTCCATGAACATCTCATGATGAAAAATACTGATTCCATAAAATTTCCATTTTCTTTCGAGCTAGGGCAGAATTTTGTGGTTTTTTGTGGTGGTATTCTCAGTGTGGATTGTGTTATGGCAACATTTAGGGAAATAACTGCATGAAAAAGAGACAGATGGTATTTTAGCCACAGAATACTAGAATATTGGTTTAACAAATCTCCCCAGCTTTGCAGTGGATAACAATAATGCTTCTGTCCCCCTTTGACTGTTTCCATGGAGCCGCCAGCAGCTTGGATAGAGTTTTTTGGCTCGCGTTTTAGGGTGAGGGGCAGTGGTAATTTTAGCATGAGTGGCCTAGCAGCACCAGAGTCATCCTGGATTCCTTGTACAGAACCCTGAATCTCAGTGGTGCTGTGGCCTCAGTTCTTAAAATTATTTGGTATTGATTAAAAGTCTTAATTCAGTAGTGTAATATTTTTATGCAGTCAAAAGCAGGAGGTGGTTAAGACTTGTTCTGAAGAGCTGTTTATTACCATTTGGTGGAATAAAACATGTAAACTACTAGCATGTGAAATTTGCCATCTTCTGACTATGAGAAATACAGAACAGAATTGCAAAACCACTGCAAATATTTGCAGGAAGCCTGAGCTGAGTTTTTGGGTTGTTGATCTTGGATGCTTAATTAGGATATTCTACTAAAATAATATAAATCATGGTTTTAACAGGACACATGATCAATGAAAACTGTGGTTATGTGTGACATAACATACAGCATGGAGTGCAGTAATTAGGGATTTAATTTTGTTCTGAAACAATGCAAAACATGGGTGGAAAAAATCCAAATCCCACTGGCAAAATGAGATGTGCTTTGGAGAGATATAGGGAGTTTTGTATGTTCCCTGTGTAGCTCACAGAACTGTAGTGATGGAATCACAGAATATATCTGTTTGGACAAGACCTCAAAGATGATCCAGTCCAACCAATGTGGAAATGTTATTTCCCTAAAGTATTTCTTAGGGCCAGATCAACAAACAAGCATGAATCCAGTCAAGCTAGTGGGATGAAATTTCAAGCAGGTAAGCACTGGAAGTACTTCTCCAGTTCCCAAGGGAGTTTCACAGTTTCGTGGGAGTAAAAAATGTGTCTCAAAATTGGGGCAGATTGTTGGCAGAGATGGTGACATGTACAGAGGCCACAAGGATTTATTTATGAAAAACCTTCACAGTGGCACTGGCATTAGTTTTCTTAATTTGCATTAAGGACCTGCTGTCCTGGGTAACCACAGCCTGCTCTCACAAGCCCCTCTCCCACCAAACAGATGAGAGGGAAAGTAATACAAAACCCCTCTGGGTCAAGATAAAGAGTTTTACTGGAAAGGTTACAATGCACAGTTACCTTAGCCTATTTGCAGAAACATGCAGCAAAATGCAGCAGCAGCAGCAATTGTCCTCCCCCCACCCCCTGACCTGAAGCCCACCCAGTGGAAAAGACCAATACCCCAAAACTGGTAACTGAGAGGAACTAGTGGAACAAGAAGCCTCTCTTGTTACAATCTGAACTTCAAGCCCCACAACGCTTTGCTCCAGCCAGCACTTTGATTTTGAAGCTGGCATGACAGCAGCTTGATACTGAATATCATCAGCAGATTTGACTCAACCCATGACACTTGCAAAGTCAGGGAAGAAGCACTAGAAGGCATGAAGTTTTGGCTGACTAAAGCTTGCAGAGAAAGTTGCCTTTGTGTCTGACACAGGGATGGATGTTGGATATAGGGTCACCTAACCTGAATCCCAGCACCCTTTTCTGGTGGAGAGTTGGATCAGCAAAGTTCTGAATTGGTCTGTTAATCACTGTCTTGGCAAGAGTTTAAATGCTGGCTTTGGGCCCTGGAGAAAACAAGTTTAGATGAGAGTTTCTGTTTGTTCGCATAGCCAAAGCCACTTCATCAGGAACAAATGTCACCCTCTCCTTGAGCAGAGCCAAGTGTCTGATAGCATGGCTTTAGGAGGAGCACATGAATTACTTGTGGTCCCTGTCTGCTCTTGTTCTCAGAAAGCAGAAATTTAAAGTATAAGTGAAAATGAAATATGACCCTTAGAGTGGGCTCAGATGGAATGAGACTTTCCCTATGGACAAGGAAAATAAAAGTCCCTTTTAATTGAAGTTTCAGGTATAAGCAACTTGTTCAGTGGTGATAAAAATGACTTCTCCATGTGATGAGTTCCTTTTTAGTAGAACACAGATGATTATGAAAATGAGACAGTTTAAGAAATCCTGGTAGTCCCTCCCTAATATTTTAGTGCATTGTTATCCCCAGAAACTTGACTTCAGAGGGTTCAGCCAAGAGAATGGGAAGTGGATTCTTCTGCTCTGTTACAGGTCATCAGTTAATCTCTTGAAAGGGACAGAAAAGAGGAGCTAGTATTTGTGCCAACATCCTGTCTGAAGTATTTATTCTTTGTGTTAGGGACTTCTGGAAAAGGGGAATATCGCTGAAATACTGGAAGTAATTAAGCCTACTTGGTCAGATGTGGTCTAATTCTCTCTCACTATTGGTGGGACAGGTTGATGTTAACAGTTCCCTGAGCTGTTACCTGTTGAGCAGCAACTGTCAGCTGTGCTGAGCTGTACAGTGTTTGCTCAGATACTCTGTGTTCCACTCCAGCACACAGAAGCTGAAGCTGCCCACTTGCTCTGGAAATCTGCAGCCCATCAGTGGTGTTTCCTTTATAATAAGCCTCCCAGAATCAAGTACACTACTTCTGGAGGCAGAGTGGCATGCAATGACGATTTGGTTATGAAATGTATGCTTGCTGATGCTGCATGGTAGAATCCATTGGCAAGGTTTTGCAACTTCCTGAGCCTACCCTTCTTACCTGTGAAGGAAGCAAGTCTTCCTTGCAGCTCTGTGGATCATCTTGAGAATGAAAGTTGGGGGAAAGTTGCTGCTATCTGTTAAGATTTTTGTTTCTTTTTGCTGTGAAAGCTGTCCTGCCACACAACTGGTTGATGTCAGATTTGGTAAATAAATCTTCACAGAACTCACAGGTGGTGTGAACTGAAGCAACCTTCTTGCTGCAGGGTTTTTTCAACATGTAATTAGTGCTTGGTTTGCTAGAGTTGCTGGTTTTGACACAGCTGTTGAATTTTTAAGCGTGACAGTATACAAACCAAAATAGTACTCTCAACAATGATGCATTGATTTGACAATAGCAGGGCAATTTGATACGACAGTTTCAGTGTTTCCAGAAGAGAAATATCAAAGTTCCCATTTCTCTTCTATTAGCCAGGGATTTTCTTGATTTTTAGAATTCTTCATATTACATAAATTTACTTAAAAACAATACAAAACCTCTCTAGACTTTGAGATGGATTGAAATCTACTTAGATTTGACCCCTTTTCTTCCCTCCCCCTGTCCTGTAGGACTTTCTCATTTTTTTAATGCTAAGAAGGGAAGAGATTTAGAAATTACAGAGAGCGGATTTGTCTCACAGTATTAATCATGATCTGGTCTAGAATTTCATGTCTATGGACTCAATATGGTCAGTACAGCTTTAGGGACAGATGCAACCCTCTGGTTAATAAGGTCATATTGTGAACTTACAGGGCTCTGTGAAGATCTTGATGTGCTGTGCAAACAGTTGTGTTTTCTTATTGATGGTGTTGTGGTTTGGAGAGGGACAAAGGAGTAAATAGTGTTGACCAAGCATACTGCTGTTAAATTTAGAAACAAAGATACAAGCATCGAGGCTCTCATTATCTTTTTTTTTGCTGATTTGTCAGTAATAACACTTATGACAATGGATTTCCTTGTGGCTTTTTAATGAATAAATACATATTTTTCTTACAGAATCATGGACTGTTATGGGTTGGAAGGGACTTCCAGAGATCATTGAGTCCAACTCCCCTGCCAAAGCAGGATCACCTAGGGCAAGCTGCACAGGAATGCATCCAAGCAGAGTCTCCAGAGGAGGCTCCACAGCCACTCTGGGCAGCCTGTTCTAGTCTCTTGGTCAACATTTTGTGTTCCTACTTTCAGCCTAATCTATGCTTAGCATGATGTGTTGCTTTGTACCCATCCCTTGCCCATATCTAAACTGTTGCTTCTGAAAAATGCCTCCTGTCTAAAAGGAGCTGTAATACATTGAATAACTGCTGTTTTCTTTTTGACATGTGCAAAGGTTCATAGATGCCTACTTCTCTTTTGCCCGCATGGTAGCTGAGTGCACTTTCTCATCAATCAGGAATACATTTCTACCTCCTGTGGTCACTTGGCCCTCTGAGAAAGTCCTAGGAGAAGGGCATTTGCTGTCAAATCGGTTATGTTATGTTGATGTTTGAGATACATTAACTGTTGAGAGATGCCAAGGAAGCACAAGTAGTGGCTGCTGAAGCTGCCTATTTCTGTACAGGCAGATGTGTTTTCAAAAACATCACATGCCCTTAGACCTCCTGGAGCACACAGCAGCCAAAAGGGCAATGTATTTAACATAAGGTCTTTAGGAGTGGATGCCTGAAGAGAAAGTTTACTGGCAAATGGAGGCCATCCATCTATTTCACAGCCATGTATACAGTAAATATAAGATGTCAAACAGTTCTCCTAGATAACTAATAACAAAAATTTCCTCAGTGAAATGTTGTTTTGTGTTTTGTTTTGTGTTTTGTTTTGTGTTTTGTTTTGTGTTTTGTTTTGTGTTTTGTTTTGTGTTTTGTTTTGTGTTTTGTTTTGTGTTTTGTTTTGTGTTTTGTTTTGTGTTTTGTTTTGTGTTTTGTTTTGTGTTTTGTTTTGTGTTTTGTTTTGTGAAGTAAAAACTTCAAATCTTAATGCAGACCTTTGGTATGCCAGAATAGTTAGGGATGAGCACAGGCTTAAGGTGGACATGCCATTTGAAATAAACAAATAAATAAATAAATAACACTCTTCTGTGGTGTCTTTTTGCAGGTAGGAGAGACATAAAATAAAATAATGGGTTTTAATGAGTTCTTTATTAAAATAATTTCTTAATGATAGGGAAAAGGAGGCGTGGACAGCAGGGAGCAGTTAAGGTGTTAGGAAGTTAACTGAAACATTTGATCCAGTTCTAGTGACACATTGTCCTCTGTCACTTAAGACTTGACAGAAATAATCCATGTAGTGCTAAAGAAAATGTCAGCAAACCCTCTATATGTATGGGAAGTGCCAAACTGTCACCCATATTAGAAGTCTGCAAACTCAGTTATTCTACTAGTGAAAAATGCACTGCTACCAAAGAGCATTCCAGGGAACATGAAAACTTCAGGAAGTCTTTTAACATCTAGACAGAAATGACCTCTATCTTCAGGCCACGGAATCATAAAATGGTTTGAGTTGGAGGAGACCTTGAAAGACATACCGGCTACTAAAACTCCTCTCAGATATGGACTGGAAAAGAAGCCACCAAATATGAGGACGTGGCAGTAATTCATTGCTGCTGTCTTAGTTATTGCTAGGGCTCAAACTGAAGATTTCCGGTTCTGAAACTTGAGATGTTAAAATGTAAGCCCAGCGATGTGAGACCTGACTACTTACTTTAAAGCTACTTAGACAGCACTGGTGCTATTTTTGAAAAATATGAGGCAAGTGTCTCCACTTCACAGGGGAGTAGAGCCCAGGCACTGCTGAGAACCTGTTGTGAATGTTTTGGCACACTAATTACTTTTATAAATCTGGTTGTGCATTCCCACAGATGGTAGCTTTGGGAGACTTCTGCTCTCTGTAGATCAGGTGCAGAGGGGAAAACAAAGTGTACTGAAGAGTGGCTTATACTCCGTTGATACCTGTCAGCGAGCAGCAGTCTGATGGATGGGAATTTAGATGCTGTTTTTCCACTACTAAAGAGGAAAAAAAGTGTTTTTGTTTTCTTTTTTCAATTGATTATTTTGTTTGAAGAAAAATATTACAGCTGAAATTTTCATGGAGCCTATGAGAGTTGTAGGCCCAAATTCCACTAAATATTTGGGCACAAAATATGCAGGAGGAGACAATCTCAAAGTATTTTTTTGGGTCCATTTCTATTGTGTTTGAAGGCCAGATGATGAAAGAGTCATCAGGATGAACTGACATCTCTGCTCTTAGAGTCATAGAATTGTTTCTGTTGGAAAAGATCTCCAAGATCATTGACTCCAACCATCAACCCAACACCACCATGGCCCCAAGTGCCATGTCCACACATTTCTTGAAGATCTCCATGGATGGTGACTCCACTACCTCCCTGGGCAGCCTGTTCCAATGTCTGATCAGTCTCTCAGTAAAGTAATTTTTTCTCATATCCAACTTAAACTTCCCATGGTGCAATTTGATGTAATTTCCTCTCATCCTGTCACTTGATACTAGGAAGAAGAGACCAGCCCCCACCTCACTCCAACCTCCTTTCAGACCTAGACAGATTCCTAACAAATTATTCTGACACAGCGAAGGTCTGTGTTAAGATTTGAAGTTTTTACTGGACAAAATCTTCACTAAAATATAAATCTGGAATATAAACAAAAAAAGAAAGTTTTTTTGGGGGGAGAGTCAGTTAAAGATTTTGAGGTGGATGGCTGGGAGGAAGCAGCTGAGAGAGTGAGAAAACAAAAGGCCCTGGGCATGCAGAGGTGTGTCTGGGGTCTGATGGATGGCTCTTTCCTTTGGCTTTGTGGGAAGGCTGCAATGCTCCTGGGTGTGAGCTTTGGTTTGGAAAACCTGGATGCCAGAGCCTGTGTTGTGAGCTTTGTGATGAATAGATGCCAGAGCCTGTGTTGCAAGTGTTTATGATGAACAGTTCCCTGTCGTCCCACATCCATCCCTGTTCCCCATCCCAAACTATTTCCCTCTGCTGCTGAGCAGGAGCACATGAGGGTGTGGAAGTGGCAGAGGGATTGCTGGGCCTGGGATCTCTTCTCTTTGTATTTGAAACTCAGTCCCCATCAGAAAAAAAGGTTTTTCTTGGAATCCCAAGGAATTCACAAAATGTAGCAGCATTTCTTTCAACTGGGAAGGAAACAGTGAAGTCCCAGAGGTGTCTATTTATTATAATCTCATTTGTTTTGTTTCATTCTGTACAAGTGGAAAGTTATCTTTATGCTGATAGATTAAAAAATACATTGGCTGCATTATTCCATTGTTCTGATTTTTGGCTTCTCTGAGATCCTGTTACGCAGATTGTTTCTCATGGTTTTTCAGAACAACTGTAGACGAGAGTGGTAGGAGCACAACATCATCTTTATGTATTTATTTAGTTTGAATGGCTTGTTAGGCCAGTCCAATACTTCTCAACCACAAGTTGCCAGCAAAACTCTCACAGTTTGCTGTGAGGTCAACAGAAAGTGGTAAAATGCATCCTAATCCCACAGAGGACAATGTGCCCAGAGATAGAAGAGGCTCAGAGCTACTGTTTTAAAGGCTTCTTTGAGTTGGTATAAGTTTGCATTGTTGGCAGTGTTTTGATGGACAAAGAACAGCTGCCAAGTAACAACTATCTGGAAGAGGCATATTCTGAAGTAATGTCATTAGCTGTACACACTTGAGTGTGTGTCTGTGTGTCTAGGTGTATAACATGGTGTGTTTCCCGGGGCAGGAGCACAATTCATTGTGCATATGATTGTCTAAGTGTCCTAAGAGCCTTGAGCCTCTTTGCACCCACACCCAAGTTACATCAACCACATATGTTTGTCTCCTGCAAGTATTTCATTTTGTGTGCACAATTTGGGCATCCCATTTCAAGTGGATCTTGTATGTAATTGATGGAGAAAGCAAAGCCATGGTTCAGCAGACAAAAGTGGTCTGGCTGGATTCCTCTAACAGTAAATCAAGGTACAATGGCAAAGATTCTTGCTGCAAATGAGGAGAGTCTCGCAGGCAGCTGTTGCAGCACTGTAAGAGAATGATGGGCTCAGCTATGTTCCTGACAAAGCCTCAGGCAGTGTCTGTGATGGAAATAGGGGCTCGCCTGTCAGATGTGCAAACTGGAGCATGTATGCCCATGGCTGTTGGCTTGGTGCATGCCTGGGGCTCTTCATACTCGGCTGAGCTTCCCCTGGAGAGAATGTGAGGTTTCTCTTGTGCTCTTGTTCCAGTGAGAATGGCAAAGCATTTTCTGCAACCTGTTTTGTTTGTTGCAAACAAAAAGAGAAGGAGCCAATTTCCCTGAAGACAAATTGCTTTGAAATAGCCTGGCCCCAGCTAGAATTATCATTGGGAGCAATGTTAAGAGCGTAGTCCTTTGTGTTATCTGGGAGAAGGTGTAGGTGTAGTTTTTCTCTATACTTTTGCTGGCATATTACCAAACCCAAGTATCAATAAGAAGGTAATGTAGAATGCCATGGAAAAGAATGAAATCAGAAAATAAATAGGAAATGGGGGTGAGGGGTGGGGGGAAATGAAAGCATGTAAGCAAAGGGAAAGTAACAACGGTGGGCAAAATTTGTAGAACAGAAGGAAACCTGAAGATTAAAGAGGCTCCTTAGGCAGACACTTCTAGCGGGATTGCTCATCCAGTTGTACTTGTCTTTTTACACTCAGTCTTAAAGATTACAGAGTGCTTTCCTCGAGGCATTCCTGGGTTTTATGGCTTGTTCTGCCACAGGAAGTGGCACAGTGTTATCTGCACACTCAGTGCTTGTCATACTCTAAAACTGGTATTTGCTTCACACCTCTGGGAGTGTGAATATAAATAAACTTCTTCTACCTGCTTATGCTGCGCAGCTAAGCTTGAACCGATCTTGAAAAAAACCCAACCCAAACCAACAGCAAAACCAACACAAAAAACCCCTTCCCAACAAGCCCTGAGATTCAAAGTGCCTTTTCATACAGTAGCAGTTGTAATGAAGCTCAAGTGTAGCCGCAATCTTTTGCTGATGAATACTCCAATGCCTGTAACAATGTGCTACTGCTTCTTGTAAGAAGTGTGGCAAACTCTTCAGTGAAGTTGTGTAGATTTTCATTCAAAATGCATCTCAAAAGAAATGTGTGCAGCTGTTACTTCAGAATTTACTGGATGGGTTTTCTGGGGAGAGGGGCAATATAAAATCTTTCCTTGTGAGCTCTGGACTGAATTTATTATGCTTTAGGAATGGATTTAATCCTGTCTTGGATGAAATCTGCACATAGAATTTTTAATTAAAAAAAAAAAACAAACTATTTTTAAAGCTATCTTCTGCTTAGCCAGAGGGGGTTTTATGGCTTCAATGACTCCAACAATAATTCCTACAGATTATACTGACACATAATGGTAGAGGGGAACTCTGATGATGGCAGTCATTTATTGTAAATAATTCTGCCAGTCTTTTTGCTTACAGACATCTGACAGGTGCTTCCTGCAATCTCTGAGTGGTTGCATTGCCAATTATTGGGGTCATCTTATTCCCACAATCTGGGAATGCTATTGGTGTTTTTAATTTCTTTGAGCTGATACATCTAATGTCATTAGCACTGTGCCCTGTGCACTTCACAGAGAGGCCTATATACTGAAGGCTGCATCTCACTGAAATCAAGGGAATTTATTTATCTAGGGAACTAATTTGTTTCATCTCAGACATGAAATTTAGGATTTGATCATGTGTGCTGCTGCAAACCAGTTCATCTTGTTGGCTCCTTTTCATCCTTTGGAATTGAGAGTGCTCAGGAACTTGCCAATAAAGAAAAATGCAAAAACCCTACACAAGCAGCCCCCCCAAACATACCTGTGTGTTTATGGGAAAGAGAGACACTCCTGTTAGTGGTAAGGAGAAAAGCACTTGGCTTCCTGATCTGCTGATGTATTTAAATTCACTGCATCACCCTTAGGATAGAATTTTACCCAAAAAGATTCAGTTGGTGGAAACCATTGGTGGAATTGTCCTGAATTTCTATGGAAAGGGCAGAGGGGACAATTTCCAGTCTGATACAGGCTTTTGCATATTGATAGTTTTCTGCTTCCATAGAGACCCAAGATGCTGGTGAGGTCCTCAGCACTTTCCCCTTTCCTCCTGTGACAGGTGTGCTGTGGAAAGTGAGTTTAGCATAGAATATTGGGAGGGAATCAAGGCTTGGGAACGGTGGGAGGAAGATATTGTTGGTAGATCGCTGAGATTAAAATGCCTGCTTTGAGCTTCTCAGCCTGCAAGGCTTGGGCTAAATGACCTGTCCTTCCTAATCCTGTACTCTCAACAGCACTAATCCCTATGGGAGACAAACTTCATTGCTTGGTGCCTCTTTCTGAGAGCAGGAAAAGGGCACGTATGGAATCTCCACTGGAACACCAGAGTTGCATACAGAAGCCTAATTGTGCTGGAATCTCCTTGGCAGGTTTTTGGACAAAGACTGCAGTGTTTGTGGAAGTGAGCTCTCTCTTGTGTTCAGGAACCATGTGAGCTGTCATGCTGCAGCATCCACTGACAAATAATAGTGTGTCTTATCTCTTCCAGGGCTTCCAAAGCAACTGAGTGCAGTACCTTAAGGAATGTCATGCAGTAGGTGCTAAACTAACCAGCACTGAAAGGAACATAAAAAGATGGCAGTCTGTATTTGAAGCAGTTAAACACATGGACTCTTGCTGACAAGAAACCATGTCAAAAAAAGGACGTAGCAAGGGCGAAAAGCCTGAGGCACTGATTGTTGCCCTACAGGGTGCCAACGAGGAACTCAGGACCAAGTTAACAGACATTCAAATTGAGCTGCATCAAGAGAAATCTAAGGTGAGTGAGGGTTTGGTTTTAAATAAGTGGCTGTGCTGAAGGAGAGAAACATGGAGAAAACAGTGCCACTCGTTCCTGAAACAGTGCTCTGGTTCTTTCCCCACATGCACCATTTTATTACTGTGGATGTCCTGTTGCTTCTGTGGGAAAGACTCCTTTTTACTGGATGTACAAGTTTAAGAAGTCTCTGTCCCACAAATGAAGCAGTATGTCCTTTGTAACATCTTTGACCATACTCCAGTTAGTGAGTTTCATCCTGTCCACTTGGTGTTTAGAAACTGTAGTGTTGGTGGGTTTTGCACAGCTAACATTTCAGTGAGACCTGCCCTTATTTCACAGTTGAGTGAAGTACTCATTCAGTACAGAGCATGATAATCCATGCCCGCCCTTGGTAACCCTTCTGCAGCACAGCAGAACCACCTTGTGTCCACTAGGGTGCTATGCCTTGTTTTAAGCTCGTTCAGGTGCCAGTGGCATGCTAGAGTCATAGTCTCATGGGTAAAGTTAGTCTGAAGCCAGCTGAGTATCATGCAGGCAGGGTACAGCAAGGACCCAGAGAGCTGCAAGGGTTTGAGGTGCCTCCCATAGACTTCAGAAGCCTTTGGCCCAACTGCAGGGCTGTGTGCTGCAGCTTCAGTTCTTGCCTACATCTTCTGATGAGCTTTTCACTCTTGTCTGCATTGCTTGTACTAGGCCAGCCCTTGTGAAACACATAACATCTCTTATGCTAACCACTACAGCTGTTGCAGCCTGTAAAAATGTCATGGGCTGAATGCTACTCAAGTATAAAATACTGGCTGTTTTTTATGCCTACTCTGCACATACTGTGACTGTGTTGTTAAAGTCCTTGCAAGCAACATCAATTTTCCCACAGGTAATGCTGGAGTGGCTTTGCAAAGAAGTGTACTTTTTGCTCTCCACAGTATTGCTCCCTCTTCGTTCAGAGATGCTTCCAGCAGCAAGCACAGTATATCTTATGTTTTATAGTCAGAATATAGCTTTTGTGCTGTAAAACCTTTATGTGGTAAGTGCTAAAGTTCCTTGAGCATAGGTGAAATGAAGGCAGCCTTCAGGTTGGGCAGTGTGTTCTTTATGAGCAGTGAAGAGAACAAATGTCTGTTTACTAACTCCTGGTGAATTCTTATGAAGAGGACTGGAAGCAGCCAGGCACCTGCGTTCTGGTGGGAGCAGGTGGAGGATTCACATCTCCAGAAGATGATGCCTGGTGATACCTTGTTTTTCCAAATGGAATATGATTGAAATCCATCAGCCTGGGGGTTTGATTTTTTGCAGATAAGCATATATCCTGGGAAAATAAAGCCAGAATTACTTCCCTCTAGATTTTAAATAAGAATAACTACAAACCCTTCAGCCTCTAAGAGGTCTTTTTCATAATTTCTCTCATAGGGACAGATGTTCATGCCCCTGGCTCTTCTGTCTGAAAAGTTTGCTCACTCTTCCTCATTCTTTGTGCTCTTTATTTAAAAAGAAATTAACAAGGAAGTTCTTAGAATATTTGAAACCACATGGTTTTTCACTGTAAATAACAAACCTTCCAAGTTTGCTTTGAACTGATATTTGTTATTCATTGCTTTCCTTTTGTGTGGGTTCCCTTGTATTTCTCTTGTGGAACGGCTCAGGGACATAAAGTTGCACCTAGAGATATATTAGTGTGAGTGCAGATTATTCTCTGACTTTGATTCCAAAGCTGCTGTCAAAGGACTTTAAATGTTGTTAATGAAGAGTAGCAGCAAAGGGCATACTTTAAGTAAAGCTGGCTGTTCCATAGGCATAATAACCAGTGCAGAATGCTTTTCTCTAGATAAGTGTCTAAGAACTGACTATAAATGTCCATTGAAGCTCTGTGTTATGGGTAAGAAGGTGACATTTTCCCTGGACTTTAAGACTTGCACCTTACCTCAGCTGCAGTCACATGGAGCCAAGCTCTTCTCTCTCACCTGACTCTCACCTGAGCTTTGTTAATTTTCTGCTAATGTTGACTGATGGATTATGAAGTTATTAGACAAATTCACTCATATACAGGGAGTCTTATTCCTTAAGGAAATATTGAAAGTACATGTACTGTCTGCATGAGACAAAACACCTGCAGAAGACAGAGTGATTTGGCTTGAGTAAATAGTATAAAAATCTCTATGAATGCCCCAGGAGCTGGCCCATAATTTGTTGTAGGAGGGTGAAGGATCATCTAGGGCCTGCAGCAAGTTCCTGAATTTGACATGGCTGCGTGTCTGAGTAGGCTTGTTATGATGCCATTGTGTGTTGCAGGTGACTTTCATTTTATCTCAATGTAGGTTGCTAAACTTGAACGAGAGAAGACTCAAGAAACAAAGCGGATCCGGGAGGTGGAGCAGCGCAAGCAGACTGTGCAGATCACAGAGCTGAAAGCCAAACTCCATGAGGAGAAAATGAAGGAGCTGCAAGCCGTGAGGGAGAACCTTATCAAACAGCATGAGCAGGAGATGACTCGGATGGTGAAAGTCCGGGACAGCGAAATCCAGCGCCTCAAGTCAGCGCTATGTGCGCTGCGGGATGGGAGCAGCGATAAAGTAAGGACAGCGCTGACTATTGAGGCTCGTGAGGAAGCGAGGAAACAGTTTGACTCCGAGCGCCTTAAGCTTCTGCAGGAAATCACTGAGCTGAAGTCTGCCAAAAAGCAGGTAGATGAGGCCCTTAACAACATGATCCAAGCCGACAAGATTAAGGCAGGGGATCTTCGGAGTGAGCATCAGTCCCACCAGGAAGCCATTTCCAAGATCAAATGGGAGAGTGAAAGAGACATTCGCCGCCTGGTCAGTAACCAAAGCAGTTCATGTGTTCTCTTACATGGTAGAAAGTTTGCCTCTTGTGCCTCTTAGCTTTTTGTGAATTAACAGAAATCTGCAGTGCACCTCAGCTTGCAAAGATATGACAGACTTCTCACTGTTGTTTCCCAGCAGTGAATAGATCACAGTGAGTCATCCAGAGCAAGCACTGTGGTGGCAGCTGGCACCTCAAAGACCCAGTCATAGGGATTTGGCCTGCTGGGATGCCAATATGTGTGAAGTCAGTGTCAGAAAAAGAATGTTTGCATCTCCTCTTGCAGTTTGTTAGTTTTTCTAGCCCTTCTGGTGGTATGCTAAACATGACCGTAGCAGGAGGGAAGATATCTTTTGTTTGCTCTTGGTGTACCCTTCAGTAATTACTGGGGAAAAAAGAATAAAATGTGGCCTGCACCAACCACAGTGCAAGTTGCCCTGTCATGGGGAGCTGGACCTGCTTGTAACAGTGGAAAGTTTGTCATGAAAACTGTAATTCAAGATTTGACAGTAAAGAAAGGAAATGGTAATTTAAACTGTTAAGAAGAAATTAATTTTTTTTCTGCGATGCTGTGTGTATTTTTCCCCCAATTCAAAGTCTGTGTACTCAATGTATATTCTTGTGTTGCTGTGGGTTGAATTAAGAGGCAGTTCCTTTTGTTTTGGATAGTCCTGGGGTATTAGTCATCAATGAAGTAATAATAAAATGAATAGTCCTGAGCTCACACTCAGCAGATTAATGAGATGACAATCAGCTTTAAGAAATCCTAGGTCTGCACAGATCTGTTTGTGAGAATCAGGCTGTAACCTTTCCTATCTCATTTAACAGAGCTCCATTTACATGAGCACAGGCTAGTCTAAGCTTTCTTGAGTTTGTCAGAGTTTATACTGATTTTCCACTGTTATAAATAACTGACTAAAATGCAATGTGAAAGCCTGAACTCTTCATCCAATTAGCTGCCAACACATAACAACCATGCTTGGTTCCTGGGCTTGACTCTGTGTATGGCTGGAGAATCTTGCTACTATGCGAGTGAACAGTTATGGGCTGAGACCTCAAAATGTGTTGCTTTACAAGCCTGGTGCAGTATGACATAGCAGGTTTAAGTTGTGGACACTGCTGTGAAGTAAATCATATACTACTAGATTGGAGAGAGCTGCAATGCTGTTGCCTTTATACCGTAATATTGCTGTTCTGGTGTTTCTCTTGTGCAGATGGACGAGATCAAGGCCAAAGACAGAATCATATTTTCCTTGGAGAAAGAACTGGAAACACAGACAGGCTATGTGCAGAAGCTGCAGCTGCAGAAGGAAGCCCTGGATGAGCAGCTCTTCTTGGTGAAGGAGGCAGAGTGTAACATGAGCAGTCCCAAGAGAGAGATCCCAGGAAGGGCTGGAGATGGTTCGGAGCACTGCAGCAGCCCTGTATGCAGGTTTTTTCTAACCCTTACAAAACAGAAACATGGCTGTTTCTCTTGATTAAATGTTTTCCCAGCTCCTGGGGAAACATGACCACTGTTATTCACTATGGAAAAGTTAGGTCCATAGATTCTTCAGAGAGAATGCTATTGTGACAAAGCTTTGTAAGACTGTTTCCTCAGTTGCTCTGTTTACAAATACAAAACATCTTAAATAATTAGTGCCTGTCTGAAAGGATCAGTGAACCTAACTCCCTGGGTGGTGTGTATAGAATTGGGAAGATGGGCAGAGAGAAAGCTGGGGGGTTGGAATCCAGGAGACTCTTAGGAGCTCCTCCGTCTTATTCTTCACATGTCCACTCCTTGCTGTCATTCACAAAGCATGGAACTCACTGATGATGTGACTAAACAGGTGGTGTTTACTCAACAAATGTGTGTGTTTACACAAATTTACACACATACAAATCCAAAATTAGAAATTAAATACAACTGATACTGAAAGGGATGTCCTTTTTCCCCTGACATAGTGTCTCAGTAAATAGAAGCAATGTATAGGAAATGACAATAAAATTAGAATCATTTAGCTTTTTGTTTTTTCTTTACCATCTTAAATACAAAAATCTGGTTTTTTTTTTGGTTTGTTTTTTTTTTTTTTTAAGATAAATTTCCAATTAAGTATCCCCCAACCCAGATGCTTTCTTCCAAAACTTCCTCTGTTGTCGTCAGCATGTCCAACGCAGTAAAAATTCATACATACAATTTGTTAGTGATGACAGGTGAAAATGACTGCTGTATGTTTCTTGAGGGCTCTTTTCCCAGGTATGTGTAACTATGCTATGTTGTTGCCAACGAGCAGGACCTGCGCAGGAACCAGAAGAGAATAGCGGAGCTGAACGCCACCATCCGGAAGCTGGAGGACAGGAACACGCTGCTGGGGGACGAGCGGAACGAGCTGGTGTGTGAGCCTTGCACTGCCAGACAGAGTGGGGTGGGAGCCATGGGGACGGCAGAGAGAGGAGGAGCCAAGGATGATAGCCAGCGATGAATGTGCCTTTTCCATCCATCGGGCTAGTCACTCATGAGGCCAAAGATGATTTTTTTTTATCCTGGAATTAAGCAGTAATTGAATTATTGAAGTGATACAAGTGCAAAACCAGAGCAGAAATTGAGGCAGAGGCTTGTAGGTTTCTGTAAAGTGCTTATGTTCCCTCCATGACTTTTTAAGTGGTCAGCAGTGTACCAGGAAACTTTCCTTGTGAATGAAATCATGTCTGCAGTCTGGTATTTCACCAGATTGAGAATAGTTAAGTAGTGGATCTAGAGAGGATGGACAATGGGGAGTTGATCCCTTTATCTGATTTACTCCTTTATCTGATTTACTTATCGGATTTACTATGGCACTGGTGATACCTGTATGTTAAAGTCACTACCCTGGCTTTTTAACTTCTCTGTTTCTACTTGCCTTATTAAGAAAGAGAGTGGTGAAATTCAACTTTTAATATTTTATTTTAGTTTTATTCCTGAGCTAGGAATCCTCATGAATTCCTTTCATATCTGTTCAGCTGGCTTGGATCTCCTCAGCGTTTTCAATGTCATATTTGCAAAATAATGACTTATCTGGATTGCAAATTACAAATGTGTTCACGTGTGTCTCTTCAGTTATGAAAAGCTCCCAGTCCCCAAATTTCTGTGGTGCTGAATAGCTTGGAGTCTGGTGATTCAGCCTGACTAGCTGTTGTATGTCATTAAAGAGTCAGCCTATTTTTTCACAAGGAAAAAGTAAATTAAAAGGCTTCTAAGCAATATCTTGCACGACACGGCTGAAAGGAACTGATTTTGTGCAATGTGACCAGAAGTACTACTGGCAATACCATATACTTTAAGGTACATACAGACTTGCCACAATTAACTTCATTCTTAGGGTAGGATAAATGGTTGGTTGGCTGGTCCATAACTGTGCTGATCAGACATGTAAGCGCTTCCTAGCCACCTTTTCTGTTAGTGGAAGAAATCTCTGGGTACCTGCTTCAGAAAAAAAATCACTGGGTTAGTTTAAATAACCTAGCATAACTATTTGATGATGTAAGCAAACTATTTGATGATGTAAGCAAATATGGTTAACTGTCCTTTATAGCTATGGAAAACTCCTGTGGTCCTTTCCTCAGCAGAATTGTAAGAGGCAGGAACCTCCCAGTGACAAACAGTAATGCAGAACTGGGACAGTGCCTTTGTTAGGCAGATCATTTGGGTACAAAGATGATGTCTTTCCACAGCCACACACCAATTCCTTGTCCTCCCATAGAAAAATAAATTATAACTATAAAATACTCAGTATTACTGGATGGAGCTAATTTTTCAGAGAAAAGGATCCTGGTTAATAATCTAGTTGTACCAATACTGGGGCTTCCAAACATGTCCTGTGATAATTTCCTACCTTATGGGGCTTTGTTGTTTAAATGTTATGTGACTTGTCTATGAAAACAAAGTTCATTGTGCATATGCACAGGTATTGCACCATGTGGCGTTAAACCCCAGACCTACAGCTAGTTTTGGATTTCTTGTAGATAAAGGACAGAGAATTTGGGATGTTTGTAGCAGCTTTGCAGTTGCCCGACTGCATATTGGTTGCTTCATCTCTGTGTCAGAGATAAAGCCATCTTTTGGAAGCAGCCATACAGAATTATTCTGTGAGATTTATAGACAAAGTTGTGGAAGCTTCAGTTCCATTAGACCACCTGGGTGTTTTACTGTGACAGTAGTCCAACAGGGAAGTAACAAACACACTTCTAACAAAGGAGGGAGAAAAGCTATATCTTATTCTGATTATTTCCAATTATTAATTGCATTTATCAATCCAGCTGAAGCGTGTTCGAGAAGCTGAGAAACAATGTAAACCTCTTCTGGAGAAGAACAAGTGCCTCACAAAGAGAAATGATGAACTCATGCAGTCATTGCAGCGCATGGAAGACAAACTCAAAGCAGTCACTAAAGAAAATATAGAAATGGTTGGTACTGAAGAGCAAAATGAGGATTACTGCATGATCTGTGTTTATTAGGTGTGCATGTATAGACATAATGTGTTCTATAGAGTTTGTAACACTGTTGATAAGATAGAGCCATGCTTAGGTCCCTACAGAATCACAGAGTGTTAGGAGTTGGAAGAGACTTTCAGAGATCATCAAGTTCAACTCCCTTGCCAAAGCAGGGTCACCTAGGGCAGGCTGCACAGGAATGCATCCAAGTGGGTTTTGAATGTCACCAGAGGAAACGCCACAACCTCTCTGGGCAACCTGCTCCAGTGTTCCATCACCCTCACCATAAAGAAGTGTCTCCTCATTTTGAAGTGGAACGTCCTGTGTTTTAGCTTGTACCCATTGTTGCTTGCCTTATCATTGGACCACGCCAAAAAGAGCCTGACACCTTCATCTTGACACCTACCCCTCAGACAGTTATAGACATTGGTAAGATCCCCTCTCAGCCTTCTTTTCTCCAGATTAAACAGCCTCAGGTCTCTCAGTCTTTCTTCATAGCAGAGATGTTCAAGTCTCACAATCATCCTTGTAGATCTCTGTTGGACTCTATCCAGTACATGCCTGTTTCTAATTGGGGAGCCCAAAACTGAACACAGTATTCCAGGTATGATCTCACCAGGGCAGAGTAGAGGGAGAGGCAAACTTCCCTAGACCTGCTGGATGCAATTTTCTTCGTGTGCTCCAGGATGCCATTGGCCCTCTTGGCCACAAGGCTACGTTGCTGTGCCATGGATAACTTGCTGTAAGTCTATAGAGTAGACTTAGATACTGCAGCATTGTGTATGATGCATACCTGTGCAATATTTTGAAATGAATACATCATCAGTCTATAATACTTGGCCCAAAATTAGAATATTGAGTTTCAATTATTTCATAAAAAAGAAAATAAAAAAAAATAGTTATATCATTGAGTCATATCCTACTGTGCTATTTTGCATCTGGAACTCAAAAAAGAAGCTGTTAGAGTGATATTTTAAGCCAGCATGAGGTTCATCTTTGAATGTAGATGTTCTTGTTAGAGCTGATGATGGCAAAGTGAAGTTCTGGTCTGTCAGTGAGCATGCACCATCTTTCCATATATGTATGAGTGTGGGAAATGGAAAATGTGCAGTGGTTTCAATTTGGCTGTGGTCATAAATTCCACGCATCAGGGCTCCATGAAGCAAGGTCAAAGCAGTTATGCCTCATATATCCTTCAGATGGAATTGCCTTCAGTATCAGTCAGAATGTAATCTCCCTCCATGTTGCTTTGGCAATAACAAAGACAGGAGGTGGAAGTTTAGGGTTCTGAGAGCTAAGGTGGCAGGCTGAGGAGACTTCCCCTGCTGCCTGTGTTTGTGTGCCACATCTCTGGCTCACTGCAGACACTGTCCTCATCTCTGTCTCACTCACTGTCCTCATCTCAGACTGGCTGCTCTGCTATGGGAGCAGCTTTCTTGCTGATTAGGACAAGATGGTCAGATTCACTTTCTTGTCTTACAGGGAAAAAAGGCTTTAGTGGTACAGGGTTAATCCACTTTAAGACTGCAATTCAGCCATGCCCAGAAGACAGATAAACTTATTGCAGGTGTCATGGGTCAGAATTCTTCTCTCTCAGCTGTGGTAGTTCAGATCACAGCCCTTTGGCTTTTCCCACAGCAAACAGAAGGAACTTAGGAGTCTGCCTGCATTAGACATCAGGGACAGTACCACTGGTGTGGATATATCATCACACAGCACATATGTTCTAACTTAGCTTCTTAGAGCTCTGCTCTTTTCACTGTAAATGCCCAAATCATGGCAGTGAGCAAGCTGTGGGTGGCTAGAGTAGCTCTGATGGATTGTAGCCATCTCTTCTCCCTGCCAGGAGCAGGCAGGATATGGACTTCTATTTAAAGTAGATCTAGTAGCACATATTTTAACTTTCCTGTTCTTCTGACTGTCATATGGGTAAAGCATGTCCATTTCCACAGTGAATATGGCTGTGTGATGGATATCAGTAAGCACATAGGATCATGTGAGTAGATGCTGTTTACATACTCACTGGACACGTAGGGAGTTGCACTGTATTTACCACGTGTTGTGGCTCCTTGATGCATGGCAAAGGAAAAGCTATGGTCTATGACTTACAAGAGCTCCTGTAGAGCCTGTACTGCCACACAGAAAGTAAATAAAGTTTTGTTCTAGTTGACAAACTCAGCCTTCCTGTGCTGCTTTCTTGTTAAGAAGCGCAGGTGGGTATTAATAGAGTTATGTAAATAGTGTAGCTAAGGCATATTTAAAGGGCTGTAAACTTCAAACAAAATATAATGTCTTAAGTTTTAACTGAAGGGATGTCTCTTTGTCTTTTAATTGATGGATCTTAATTTATCTGTTCCTTCTTCTTACTACAGAGAGAAAAAATGACATCACATCCTCCTCTAAAGAAATTAAGATCTCTCAATGACCTGGATCAGGCTAATGAGGAACAAGAAACTGAATTTTTAAAGCTTCAAGTCATAGAACAACAGAACATAATTGATGAGTTAACAAGGGTATGTCCAGAGCACCAGGAAATTAGGAATGTGTGTACAATATTTCTTCTCATAGCTACAGGTCTGAGTGTTAATACCTTGCTTTTAGTACCTGCATGTTTTTAGATGTGTGCATGGATGCAGTTTAAGTGAATTTTTGGTGGGGCAGCTTGAAAGTGCAACTCTTGTGTGTGAATTATCCTTTAGAAATGAATGCAGAGTAAGAACTGTGGAGCTTGGGAAGATGCCTACATGGTCACAAGGCAGGGCTGTGCCAAGCCTCTTCTCATTACAACTAAGACACCATTTAAAAGTTTCCTTAATGAGAAGCAGGCACACAGTGTGATATTGTATGCTGCTCGACAGTGGTTCTCTGGTTCTGTTGAGGGGAAGGAGAAGGAAACTCCAAAACAGGCTGTTGCCTCTTGCAAGATGTCATTGCTAGAAGTGATGAGATCACACTACAATCATTTAGTGACTTTGGGGCAGAGAGCATCTCCTCTGCAGGGAGAGCAGCCTCACATATGAAGCCCAAACCAGTCCACTCCAGCAGGCCTCCCAGTGATTTTAACAGGAGATCCATCAGTGCCTGTTGTTTGACAGCCTGTGAAAGTAACCGCTTCACAAGGGGTGGGCTTTTTATAGCTGTCCCTTCTTCCCTTGTTAAAGTGGTTTTCAGCTGACATCTGTACAGATTTGGCTATGAATTCTCTCTGCCACTGGATTCCACCTGTTTGAATGTCCACAGAGTGGGTGGATGCCAAATGTTTTAGTTCTTCTGTAGATTTGGCCTTTTAGAGCTCCAAATGAGAAGAGCGAATAACGTCTTAATCTTATTTTCCAGGACAGGGAGAAACTCATTCGTCGCAGAAAGCATAAAAGGAGCTCAAAGCCAATTAAGGTAAAAGGAAAAATATTTTCAGCTTATAAAACTGCTAGTACACCCTGTAGGAAGCCACACTTTAGCAATGTGATTAAAGAGAGCTTTATGGATTATAAGAATCTGCTTTAGTGATCAGGTTTATTAACCTTTGTTATTTTGGAAGAGCTTTTCAAGTCCACTTGAAAATTCAGTTTAGGATGTGGAGCTGTTCTATTTCCAGCAAAATGGGGCTTTTCCTTCCCAATCTCTGAAATAGTAATAATCTTCAATCTGATTTCTATAAATATTGGTCTCAAGGTCTAGTATTCTGAGATATATTTACATTTGCAGAGAACTTCCCATCCATCTGCTGCTATCTATTTTTCATAGTACATATGGGCTAAACCAAAATCCTTATGCATCTTTATTCTTCAGGCAGAAGTTTTTTTCCCAAGAAATTGTCATTCTCTACTGCACACTTCCACAGGCCTTTGGCATTACTCTGAATTGGGTCAAGTCCAAAGCTGGTATAATTTACAACAATTTGAGAGCTGAGTAGTCACAGTGGTGCAAGGAATTCCTTTATTAGATAGATGTGGAGAATAACTTCACAACAGCTGTGACTCATCTCCAGAAAGAAGAAATACTGTATAGGAAACAGACCTTGGTTGTTCTGTTGTCCTCCAAGGATACCCCTTAGTCCATCAGATATGTTCTGTGAAAGTAAGGCAACTCTTTTCTAAACCCAAAGAATTTCAGACCAGTACCTCCTAGAGGTGTCATCACATGGTTTCTCTATGGGTTTTGAAGCAATACACAACAGATGTAACAGGGAGACAGAGACTAAAAAGTATTTTCATCAGTCAACTTGATTTCTAAGACATAGATTATGACAGGGGAGAGAGAATAACAGGGAAAAATAATGAACAAAGAAAAAGAATATATTCAAAATGTTATTGGCACCTTTGGTACATGGTTTTTGTGTGATTTGAACTCCTGGTTTAGAAGGTTGTAACCTATCAGCAAAAGTGAAGAATGCTGCAAAGCAGAAGTGCACCTTAAATGCTTGACAATCAGTTTGCAGAATTATTTATAAGCCAAGTATTTAAATGCTCAAGTCTGTACCTGAAATCAATCCTGCAGGGTCAAGCATCTGCACTTTCACAGGACGTGACTCAGTTTTCATTTTATTTAATTCAGTTACTGAGATTGGCAGTAGTGAGATGTCAGACACACAACCAAACTGTGCAGTGTGAGTAATCTCTTACAACGTGTGCCAGTTACTCCAGGACTGGCACAGGAAAAGATGTGGAAATAGAAATTCCTTCACACTAGTTCTGTATTGAAATAGCTTTCACTCACTCCAATAACAGTATCAGAGAGAAGCACTGAGATACTAAAAGCCTCAGTAGCATCTGAGAGCCAAGAAGGAGGGTTCCCTGTTCTGTTTTTTTCCAGCTTGACACAGCATTACCTCTGCACACTAGTCTGCATGTTGATGTCTTCTGAACAGCTTTGGGGTTAGCAAACAATGCTTTTGCCTTCCTGCAAGGGCAAAGGCTTTTCATTTAGCATGGTGCTGCTCCTGTTATGTTTTCCAAGTTTTAGAGTGAGACAAATGCTTAGCTCAGANTTCTATGATTCTATGATTAAAAGTTAATCAGCATGCTTGTAGCCCACCAGTACAAGACCTGATCTGCATTGTGGTTCCCTTCTGGTTTGGTTGGTGATGGTAATTGCAGGGGCATTGCTTTTGTTTCATGTCTTGCTTTTGGAAGTAACTATCAATAAGATTTTGAGCTCCTTTACTTCACCATTCTCCTGCCCCACCCCAAAAATGACGTTACTTGTTTCCAAGGAGATTCAAAACCAACATTTTTACTCCTTTAGAGACATGTGGTGGATACCTTTTTTGGGTACGACGATGATTCCATGGACTCTGAAACATCCTCTGTAGCCTCGTACAGAACAGACAGAACACCAGCAACCCCAGATGATGATCTGGATGAGGTAAGAGCTGACTCTTTCCATAGGCAAGGAGAGGTTTTCAAGAGCCTTTCAAAACAAGATGCCACATTCTCAGGAACACTAAGGCATTATAGTGTGTGTTGAGTTTTTATGAACTTCGGCCTCAGTTTTGGTTGCTGATACACTGCAATGCTGAAAGGTTCTTTCAAAACACAGTCCATAAAGCCTATGGTTGTGACATCATTGCAATGTGAGATTATTTTCCCCCTCTTTCTGCAAGAAGAGAAACTTGCCACATTTTATTTAAAGACATATAAATGCTGTAAAAATTAGACGTTGTTATTACTTTGTATTACAGCTCACCAAAAAAGCTGTTTGAGTCACGACCTGTAAACCAAAGGTTGTGCTTAACAAATCCCACTTGCACTTTCTGCCTTGGCAGCGCTCTGCCCGCTGGTGCTCAAGCATGCCCTTTTCTTCTGCAGAGTTTAGCGGCGGAAGAGTCCGAGCTGCGATTTCGACAGCTGACCAAGGAGTACCAGGCCCTGCAGAGAGCATATGCACTACTGCAGGAGCAGACAGGAGGCATCATAGATGCTGAAAGAGAAGCTAAGGTCAGTAGTTTTTTGAGAGTAAAAGTATCTCATTGCTGTTCGGACGTGCAAACCCCTGAAAGCAACATAGAAGGGGATGGAGTTCATACAACGACCATACTAAGAGAGACCTCCATTCGCTCATTATCTGAGGACATTGAAGAGTGTGGCAATTAAGAATGGAGACAATCACTCAGTTTACAAGGGGCTGTCCTCCACCTGAGCTGGGCACTGCAGTTAGGCAGGCATGCCAAAGCAGGCAGTTTGGCACAGAACCAGAAGGGTTTTCTCCTCTTTGGCTCAGGTGTGAAGGGGCTGGGGTTTAAAGCTAAATGGAATTCTCTGAGTTTTCACAAGAGCAGGCACTGCACCAACTTTAGGAATACTCACCTGAATGTTTCTAACAGATAAATCCAAATTGTATTCAAATTTGATTGTGATGCAGACTACAGGAAACTTTCCCCAGCTAAAAATTTTGTCCCTCTGTTAAAATCACAGAACCATTCAGGCTGGAAGGGGCCTCAGACCCAAAGTGCTGTTCAAAGTAGAGTCAGCTGTGACATCTCACGAACATGTTTGCAGACTCAGCTCTTGCAGACCAATCTGAGCACATGCAATTGCCTCTTTCCAGTGGTTTTCCATACACTGACCTACTAAGCACTTTTCTTCAGTTCAGAAACTACCTCTAATAGGGTCTTTGAGCAAAGACTTTCACCCTGAATTCCTGGGCTTGTGTTTCACTAATACAATACACGGATAGACTTGGGTGTGGAGTGGGGTCTGATCTACCACCATGTTCCCTTGTGTCATCTGTGTGCCAGTCTGAGGGGTGGCACGAGACCTTACTGAGCCAGAATCTTTGTAACTGTTGCTCACTCAGTGGAAGCAATAAACCCACAGCATAAACCCAGACTCTGATGTGTTTGGTTTTGTTTTAATACCAGCCACATTGCTGGCTTTTTTACTGTTTAATGCTGTGCACAACTTCAACAGGCTCAGGAGCAGCTCCAAGCTGAAGTGCAGAGATATAAAGCCAAAATAGAAGATCTGGAGAAAACTTTGGCACAAAAAGGGCAGGTAAGCACTTTTTGTGTATTTTCTTTTCTGATTTGGGATCTTACTGGCTCTGCTTAGGAAACGCCTAGTACAATTTCATTGTAGACTTCAATGAGATGTAATGTTGCTGTTCAGTCAACAGACAGGCCTAGTGAGCTCAGAAGCCATACAACAGCTTGGTAGAGTAACGTGTTATTATTCTGTGAACAACAGTTCATTCCTGTAGGATTTTAAAGCTTGAATAGTGTTTTCAATAACTGCCTAACTTCATGGAGTTGGATAATTGTAATAGTATTGCCTCATCCAACAGGACTCACACTGGGTGGAAGACAAACAGCTTTTCATTAAGAGGAACCAAGAGCTTTTAGACAAGGTATGTTCTCAAGTTTTGTGTGTTCACTCTCAAAGGTCATCTGGATCTAGTATAAGGATAGAACAGCACAGGTTAATAGGAACAGGATGGTATATGGAAAGGTGAGCACTCTCCAGCTCTGCTTAGGTACCGTTGTTACCAGCAGTTGCTGATGCACCTGTTCTGCTGGTGAGTTCCAGCCTGAGAACCGAAAGCTCTGCTTGTCCTTTTGGCTCCAAGGTGCAGCCCTTTGTGTTCCAGTAGCATTGTGCTGAGGGGTCTGCAACTGCTGCTGCACTGGCAGAGATGTTGTGAAGACATCATCCCTGAAAGTGTTTTAAGACCAAACTGGATGAGGCTTTGAGCACCCTGGTCTAGTGGAAGGTGTCCCTGCCCATGGCAGGGGAGTTGGAGCTAGATGATTCTTAAGCTCCCTTCTGACTCACGCCATTCTATGATTCTGTGATCACTAGAGTTTGGATTTTGCACCACCAGTGCTAGCTCAGCTATTGCTCCCCAAATATTTAATGTTTCTTGTAACAGCCACACCAATGCTGAATGTACATCTTTCCATTAGATAGAGAAACTGGATGCAGAAAACAACCGTCTGCAACAGGAGCTGCAGGATGCCCGAGACCAGAATGAGCTGCTGGAGTTCCGCAACCTCGAGCTGGAGGTGATGGATGAGTTCTCTTCAACAGAGCTGGTAGCAGATTAAAATAGTGCACTTGCACTGGACTCCAACTTTAATCAAGTGTATACTTGGTGATAACAGACTAACAAATCAGGACCAGAATTTTTTGTTGTGAACTGAAGTTTGTCAGCTCCAATATCAGAAAACAGTAAGCTCCATACTGGAGCTCAGAGGTTCCCCTCTCTGAGCTAAGTGTCCAGTGCACATAGATCAGCTTGACTGATTGACGTCAGCGTGGCTGTTAATTACCACACCTCTGGATATGGTTTTTCTATTACTTTGCAGCAGTCTCACCTCCTGTCAAATAATTAGCTTGAGTTTAGGATCCTATCCCAATTGACACACTGTTTTCCAGACTAGGTTTAAATGTTTGTTTCTTCGACCTGTGAAATGAAGAGCTGGGCTTTGCAAAGCATGATATAAACAGTAGCTATGGCATTTAGTGAGTTTATTGTAATGTTCTCTGGCATCTTTTCAATTTATTTTCAGGAAAGAGAGAGACGGTCCCCACCATTTAATCTCCAGATTCACCCATTCTCAGATGGTGTGAGTGCTCTACAGATCTACTGCATGAAGGAAGGGGTTAAGGTAGGTCAGTTTTATAAGGCAGCATTTCCATAGGAATGCTGGATGTGGCCCATATAACCCATTGCATTTATCTCTGCTTATAACTCCACTAAACTTTGAGCACCTAGTCTCAGTCTAATTTAAGAGGGTGTGATAACTGCCACAGTTGAATTGGACTCTTAATTTTCACCATAATGATAAAACCTGACTCAAAGGCAACTGATATCAGTATGTGATGCATTTCTGTGGTGTAAAACAAAATGGTTGTTTTCAGCATGGTTCATAGGGGAATGAATATTGCAGCTGTGATAAAATGTGCATGCCATGCCTTTATCACCTTTTCTCTTTGCAGGATGTCAGCATCCCAGATCTCATAAAGCAGTTAGACATCCTTGGTGATAATGGGGTAAGTTAAAATGGGAGATATTTTCTTTTTACAGGCTGTATTTTGTGCAGTAGCATAAGTGAAATTGATAATTATAATGATTAAGATCCTTGTTAAATGATGTAATAACAGAACAATTCATATAAGGAGCATTTTATTTCCATAAGTTAAGGATTTGTAAGATTTCAATAACCAGAGAAACTGGTAATGAAGTAGCAGCTTTAACATCTGTTTTAGCAGACTGGGAAGGGTGTCTAAAGGCCACTGATATTTGGAACTGGGCCTGACTACACTCCAGTCATTCAAGGAAGCGTGTGAATTAGTTTGGCAGCTTGAGCTAACCACACCTTCATCAGGACTAGAATTCTTCTGCGAACAGTTTCATCAACAGGCAAGAATTAGCTGACCTCTGTGGTTTTCTAAGTAGGCTTTTCTCCCCATTTTAGTCATCTATATAAAACAGATCATCCTTTATCTCTGGCCAACATTAGATATGTTTTAAGAAAGTGTATCAAAAATAAAAGTGAAGGATCAGGATTGTCTGTTCATGTGCTGGTCTAATTCAGCATTATTTTTACAAAAAACGTTTATGGAAATTCAGCTTTGTAAAGCTAACATGAAGACAGACAAATGCATCTAGCTTTAGTTTAGATCCAATGGGATGAAAACAGAGTTAGTCCATATCATGTAATGTTCCTTTTAATATGTTAATAGACTCCTGGGCATTTCAATGGGAAGAGGGTACCCAGTGCTACAGGGATCTGTCAGCCTGTCTCTAGCCTGGGTTATCTTTATTCATGCAGAAAAATGCTGAAAATTTCCTTCTTCCCTCTCTCCACAGAATTTAAGAAATGAAGAACAAGTGGCCATAATTCAGGCTTCCACTGTATTGTCATTGGCAGAAAAGGTAAATTGTGTGCTTGCTTTTCTTATATGTTATCTGAGGCCTCATCTAACACTGGAAATGTTCTATTTTGTTGTTGTCTGTGTTGTCAAACTTTCTAGTGGAGGAGGTGACTGCCCATGTAAAAACTGCCAGTGCAGCCCCAAACACCTTGCTAAAGCAGCAAAAAAAAAA
>WBNM01039581.1:8866-19256 GCA_013399055.1 Ramphastos sulfuratus | reverse complement strand
CCAACCTTACCATTCTATGGGCTATGGATATTGAGACTGCCTCCGCTCCGGGCATCTTCTCTCTCCCATTTTCAGCTCTTCTAATTTCCTTTGTCAAATATGTTGTCTTCATTTTCTCTACTTGCTGTCCCTGCAAATCCCAGTGCTTGCTCATTTCTCTTTGCAAAATCTGAAGCAACCTTCCAGCTCATCCCTCCTCTTGGAAAAATTTTCACGTGCTTTTGCCAAGAGATTGACAAGCTCCACCAAGTCAAATGGTCTTTGCTCTGTGCAGTGGAGTCTCTGTTTGCCTTTAGTGACACCTGATGCTCTAAACCCCTTTGTAGGTCAGAAGATTTTAAAGGCTGAGCTTTGTATGTCTCTTTTGTGGAAGTTCTGTGAGAAAAAACACTTCATTTTCTTTGAGATCTACTCAAATGGCAGAGAGATGTTGAGGTACTGGAAGGTGTCCAGAGAAGGGTGACAAAGCTGGTGAGGGGCCTGGAGCACAGCCCTGTGAGGAGAGGCTGAGGGAGCTGGGGGTGTGCAGCCTGCAGAAGAGGAGGCTCAGGGGTGACCTCATTGGTCTCTACAGCTACCTGAAACGAGATTGTAGCCAGGTGGGGTTGGGCTCTTCTCCCAGGCAACCAGCAACAGAACAAAAGGTCACTTCAGGTACTGGAAGGCTGCTGCTCAGTCTGCTCAGAGCCTTCTCTTCTCCAGGCTGAACAATCCAAATTCCCTCAGCCTGTCCTCATAGCAGAGGTGCTCCAGCCCCCTGATTGTCTTTGTGGCCCTCCTCTGGACCCTCTCCATCATGTCCATGTCATTCCTGTGTTGAGGACTCTAGATCACAGTATCACCAAGGTTGGAAGAGACCTCAAAGATCATCAAATCCAACCCATTACCACAGACCTTGAGACTAGACCATGGATGAATTACTATTTTTGATGTATGCCCCTTTCCAGCTGAAGTCATTATTATCACAACTGTAATAAATGCCCCCTGTAAAGAATGTAGCATTTTCAGCAGTGAGGCAAGAGCTGAGGTTGTTTAGCCTGGAGAAGAGGAGGTTCAGGGCAGACCTCATTGCTCTCTACAACTACTGAAAGGAGGTTGTAGCCAGGTGGGGTTGGTCTCTTCTGCCAGGCAACCAGCAACAGAACAAGGGGACACAGTCTCAAGTTGTGCCAGGGGAGGTCTAGGCTGGATGTTAGGAGGAAGTTGTTGCCAGAGAGAGTGATTGGCATTGGAATGGGCTGCCCAGGGAGGTGGTGGAGTCGCTGTCCCTGGAGATGTTGAAGCAAAGCCTGGCTGGGGCACTTAGTGCCATGGTCTGGTTGATTGTCTAGGGCTGGGTGCTAGGTTGGGCTGGGTGAGCTTGGAGGTCTCTTCCAACCTGCTTGATTCTATCTATGATCTTTGAAGCAAGAGTTGCCTAGTTTTGTTTATGTGGTTCCTATCTCAGTTTCACAATAGCAATAAGCAGAAATAACTCAGTTTTTCAATAAGAACTAGATTTTTTTTTCCCCCACATTTCTGATTTCCTCCAGAAAAATCTTGACTTGATTAAAAACAATTGTGTTTCCTCTCCTGAAAATATGAATTAAATATTTGAGGGGGTTCTTATATGGAACATTTCTTTTAAATTATTGCTGGGGTGGGGTTTTTTCACCTCAAAATTGGTTAACCAATTTTTATCTGAAGTACTCCAGAATGATTCTGTGAGCAGATTCCCTGGTTACTGCATTTTCTGTTATTACATAGCAGACTGAGGGTTTGCATGGTTAGAGGTATANCTCCCCCTCCCCTACTCCCTCCCGTTCTTTATATCAACCTCCTTTCTCCATCTCTCAGTTTTCAAATTACAAGTCTCCACCACTCTTAATTCTCCTTTGATATCAACCTCCTTTCTCTGTCTCTGTTTTCAAATTACAAGGAGGTTTAGGACTACAAATAGAGCTTTGGTTTCACCTAGCATTTATCTGTCATCTTTCATTCCATCTCCTCTGCACCCACCAACTTGACTGCAAAATATAGCTGTTTATTTAGGGTGAGCCAAGTTGCCTGTGAACTTCATTGACTGTGAACATCAGCTCTCTTTTGACAATTAGAAGTCACAAGTGTCTGATTTTCACATGGAGAAGGACTTTTCATAAGGGTGTCTAGCAACAGGACAAGGGGGAATAGTTTAAAGCTAAGGGAGAGTAGGTTTGGACTGGATCTTAGGAAGAAGTTCTTCAGTNCTGTCCCTGGAGATGTTGAAGCAAAGCCTGGCTGGGGCACTTAGTGCCATGGTCTGGTTGATTGTCTAGGGCTGGGTGCTAGGTTGGGCTGGGTGAGCTTGGAGGTCTCTTCCAACCTGCTTGATTCTATCTATGATCTTTGAAGCAAGAGTTGCCTAGTTTTGTTTATGTGGTTCCTATCTCAGTTTCACAATAGCAATAAGCAGAAATAACTCAGTTTTTCAATAAGAACTAGATTTTTTTTTCCCCCACATTTCTGATTTCCTCCAGAAAAATCTTGACTTGATTAAAAACAATTGTGTTTCCTCTCCTGAAAATATGAATTAAATATTTGAGGGGGTTCTTATATGGAACATTTCTTTTAAATTATTGCTGGGGTGGGGTTTTTTCACCTCAAAATTGGTTAACCAATTTTTATCTGAAGTACTCCAGAATGATTCTGTGAGCAGATTCCCTGGTTACTGCATTTTCTGTTATTACATAGCAGACTGAGGGTTTGCATGGTTAGAGGTATATTATGTTAGTGGTCTACTAAGGAAGCCTGTTCCTTGGGAAAGAGTATGGAAAAGAATGACAAGTCCCACAAGACAGTAAAGAAGTGTAGTTTAATATTGAAAAGAGGTTTAGCCTTAATAACATCCCAGACTTTAGCAAGTTCACTTTTTGCTTCAATAATAGAATAATTAACTTTTTTGAAAGCCTTTGTTTTAAGAAACTTTTCATTAACAAGTTTATGGATTAAACACCTGTGGAAATTTCCTGAGGGCATATATGTCAGATTTCCTTTATTTCATTCCTGTAATTTTAACTTACTTCATTACTAGTCCATCCTAATCAGGNTGATTTTCACATGGAGAAGGACTTTTCATAAGGGTGTCTAGCAACAGGACAAGGGGGAATAGTTTAAAGCTAAGGGAGAGTAGGTTTGGACTGGATCTTAGGAAGAAGTTCTTCAGTACTAGGGTGATGGGACCATGAAATAGGCTGCCCAGGGTTGTTGTGGGTTGTGGATGTTCAGGGCCAGGTTGAATGAGCCCGTGAGCAGCCAAGTCTCATTGAGAGGTGTCCCTGCCCATGGGAAGAAGGTTGAAGTAGATGATCTCTGAGGTCACTTCCCACCTGAGCCATTCTATGATTCTAACCACCTGTATGTAGGCAAACTTCTGCATTTGTGCATCTTCATCTTGAACTGAACCACATCATCCTGTCCTGTTATGTCAAGTCCTTTGCCTCATTCCTGTGGTCACAGGTGATACCTTTTGGCATCATGTACAGCTTCAATAGTAACAATAACAATAACTATGATGATGATGATGATGACAATAATGACAATAACAATAGATTGTGATAATATTATATAATCATAGAATCATAGAATGGGAAGGTTGGAAGAGACCTCAAGGATCATCTAGTTCCAACCCCCTGCCATAGGCAGGGACACCTCCCACTAGTACAGCTCACTCAAGGCCTTGTCCAACCTGGCCTTGAACACCTCCAGGGAGGGAGCAGCCACAACCTCCCTGGGCAACCTGTGCCAGTGTCTCACCACCCTCACTGCAAACAACTTCCTCCTAACATCCAGTCTAAATCTTCCCTCTGCCAGTTCAAACCCATTGCCCCTTGTCCTGTCATTGCAAGACCTTGTCAATAGTCCCTCCCCAGCCTTCCTGTAGGCCCCCTTCAGATCCTGGAAGGCTACTCTAAGGTCTCCTTGAAGCCTTCTCTTCTCTAGGCTGCAGAGCATTTAGTTACAAATGGATTTAAATTTGATTGAAATAGTGGTAGCTTTGAGTTTCAAACAAAAACTTCCCTCAGTTCAGGGTGCAAAGGGGTGTGAGACTTTCAAACTGATTGGGATAACTGATTGGGGTAACTCCATCTCAGATCTTTACCTGGGAAACTTGGCCAGAGCAGTGCTGCACATGTGTAAAAGAGGACATAGAATCACAGAATCATAGCATGGTAAGGTTGGAAGGGACCTCAAGGATCATCTAGTTCCAACCCCCTGCCATAGGCAGGGACACCTCCCACTAGCACAGCTCACTCAAGGCCTCATCCAACCTGGCCTTGAACACCTCCAAGGAGGGAGCAGCCACAACCTCCCTGGGCAACCTGTGCCAGTGTCTCACCACCCTCACTGTAAAAGAAACTCCTGACACACTTAAGTGGGCAAAACATTAGCAGAACACCTTGCAAGTCCAGATCAATACCCTGTTTCTGTTGAATGAATGGATCCCAATATGAACTGGGAGAAAAGAGTAGCTTTTGCACTTTGGTCCTGCATGGCCTTGTGCACCATGCTTCTCGATGTGGTGTTCTGCTCATTTTCCCTCCTTGGCTTGGCTTTGAGGTTTTGTGGTTGGGTTTTGTGGGTTGGTTTTTTTTTTTTTGGTTGGTTGTGGGTTTTTTTTGTTTGGTTTGCTTTTGGGGTTTGTGTGTTTGAGTTTGGGTTTGTTTTTGTTGGGTTTTTTCGTTTGTTTTGGTTTTTTGGGGGTTTTTGGGTTTTTTCGGGGCTTTTTTTTTGTTGTTGTTGTTTTGCGTTTTTTTATTTGGGTTTTTTTCTGGGGTGTTTTGTTTTGTTTGTTTAAGGTTGACTCTGCAAACCAAATCTCCTTGTGCAGACCAGACAAGTACCTGCTAAGCTCAGGGTATGACATTATCTGATGCAGGGAGGAAGTTCTTTACAGTGAGGGTGATGAGGCACTGGCACAGGCTGCCCAGGGAGGTTGTGGCTGCTCCCTCCCTGGAGGTGTTGAAGGCCAGATTGGAGGAGGCCTTGAGTGACCTGTACTAGTGGGAGGTGTCCCTGCCTATGGCAGGGGGTTGGAGCTAGATGATCCTTGAGGTCCCTTCCAACCTTACCATTCTATGATTCTAGGGGCAATGTATTTATCTTGGAGATGTCTGTGTCTCAGCTAAATTTAGTTGAAAACTAACAATAGATGGCTTTAACAGAGGGAACTGGTGAACAGACAGGTAGTATGAACCCATAAAGTTAATTTCCCTGGGAAAGCAAAGTAGAAAGAGGTGGTTGTGGGATTTAATTTTTTTTTTTTTCCCCTGTTCTGGATCAAAACAAGATCTCCTAAAATTATACAAGTCATAACTGATAGCTAAAGCTAAGTGCTGGTTACATTGTGTGCTAAATTGTACCACTTACTCCTCTTATAGTGAAGGGTCCACCAGCAAGACTATTTTAAACCTTGTTTCCAGGGAATTAGATTTGCTGTTAGGAATGTATTGAGGAAAGTCTCTTTTTTTAGCCTTTCTACCAGCATATTTTAATTATTTTCTTCAAATACTGGCATGTCATGGCTCAGTAAATAAGTCACCACATCAAACAATGCTTTTTCTTTAATGGGATGAGACATGGCTATACACAAAGCAGCTTTTGCTTATTTTCTTAGCAGTTCATAGGTGCATTTTTGTTTTTCAGGAAAGCTGTCTTGGAGACTTCTACCTTAATGTTAATCATAGAATGGTAAGGTTGGAAGGGACCTCAAAGATCATCCAGTTCCAACCCCCTCCCACAGGCAGGGACACCTCATAGAATCATAGAGTGGTAAGGTTGGAAGGGCCCTCAAGAATCATCTAGTCCCACCCCCCTGCCATAGGCAGGGGCACCTCCCACTAGTACAGCTCACTCAAGGCCTCCTCCAGCCTGGCCTTGACCCCCTCCAGGGAGGGAGCAGCCACAACCTCCCTGGGCAGCCTGTGCCAGTGTCTCACCCCCCTCACTGCAAAGAACTTCCTCCTAACATCCAGTTTCAATCTCCCCTCTGCCAGTTCAAACCCATTGCCCCTTGTCCTGGCATTGCAAGACCTTGTCAATAGTCCCTCCCCAGCCTTCCTGTAGCCCCCTTCAGATCCTGGAAGGCTACTCTACGGTCTCCTGGAAACCTTCTCTTCTGCAGGCTGCAGAGCCCCAACTGTTGTAGCCTGTATATGACTAAACCATAGCTAAATAAATGTCACCTAACTAAATAAAGAGGTGTCTGTAATAGAGTTTTCAGTCCATGGTGTGTGGCAGCCACACAGTTGATAAAAATTTAGGTGTTATCTTTTAATATTTCAGCTAGTCTCAGGTGATAAAAACCAGCTGCCAAACAGCTTTCTGCTAGCCACCTGTCCATCTCATGTGAAACTTCACAAATATTTAAAGTAGGTTAACCCTTCTCCACTGGAGCCATTTGGCAGCTGGAGTCTGAATCCTGGTTTAATATTTTTCCATGAAAAAATACAGAACAATTATGTCTCCATATGGACATGTTGAGTGATTTCAAACCAGGGAGGAATCACTGTGCACAGCCAGCATGGGTAGGAATTAGCCTATATAGGAGCTATAGGATGCTCCTATGGATGCTTCTCCATATGGACATGTTGAGTGATTTCAAACCAGGGAGGAATCACTGTGCACAGCCAGCATGGATAGGAATTAGCCTATATAGGAGCTATAGGATGCTCCTATGGATGCTTCTCCATATGGACATGTTGAGTGATTTCAAACCAGGGAGGAATCACTGTGCACAGCCAGCATGGGTAGGAATTAGCCTATATAGGAGCTATAGGATGCTCCTATGGATGCTTCTCCATATGGACATGTTGAGTGATTTCAAACCAGGGAGGAATCACTGTGCACAGCCAGCATGGGTAGGAATTAGCCTATATAGGAGCTATAGGATGCTCCTATGGATGCNGGACTATTGACAAGGTCTTGCAATGACAGGACAAGGGGCAATGGGTTTGAACTGGCAGAGGGGAGATTTAGACTGGATGTTAGGAGGAAGTTGTTTGCAGTGAGGGTGGTGAGACACTGGCACAGGTTGCCCAGGGAGGTTGTGGCTGCTCCCTCCCTGGAGGTGTTCAAGGCCAGGTTGGAGGAGACCTTGAGTGAGCTGTGCTAGTGGGAGGTGTCCCTGCCTATGGCATGGGGCTGGAACTAGATGATCCTTGAGGTCCCTTCCAACCTTACTATTCTGTGATTCTATGATTCTGTGTCTCCATATGGATATGTGAAGTGATTTCAAACCAGAGAGGAATCACTGTGCACAGTCAACATGGATAGGAGATGATCTTTCTGGGAAGGCAAAAGGAAATAATTCCCCACCATAGCTGATGTGGTCACCTCTTAGGTACTTGCTGCAGCATCTGATATGTAGTGAGCTGGTGTCTGAAAGGGAATCCAAATCCCCTTGTGTTGGCAGCTTATTTGTGGGTAGGGAGTTAAGTACAACATGAGAAGCCAGAAAGGCTGCACAGTGGAGCTGAAGGTAGAAAAGAGGAAAGGTTAATCACAGGCTTGCATCTTGAGTCTTGATCCTCTCCACAGCTCAGCGAAATGTTCAAGGCTCTGAAGTGTTAACATCCATCGAAGAGCCAGAGGCCTCTGCAGAGGCTTCCTCTGCATCCTCTCTTGAGGACAGAGCTTTTATGTATTTCTCAAAAAAGCATGTGAGACCAATTTCTTCTCTTCTAAACCTTTCTCTCTTACAATCTGGAAAAGATACCAACATGCAAGTGAGAAAAATACTTTGAGTAAGCTCCTCTGCCAGGTCAGGTGCAGAATATAATGTCAGATTAGTCAGTCGGGGGAGAAAATATGAGAGCAGCATAAAGCATGACATTGTCCCTGGATATTTTAAACCATCTCCTCTGGGATGATTTGAGTTGCTGTGCCAAAGACTGCTGTGTTGTTTTTTTTTTTTTCCCCAAGCAATGTTCTTTCCCCAAGCAGTGTTTGCAGAGTTCAGCTGAGAGTGCCAGGCACACAGGAGTAATTTGACTGCAAACTTTTGATGCTGCTCTGAAAATGCTTTTCAGTTCAGACATCAAAACCTTTCCTGTTCTGGGCCTGAGTCACTTCTGAGTAGGGGCTGCCCATCATGCAACTGCTGCCTGGTGGCTTTGTGATATGAACAAGTGACTAGGAATTAGGAAATGGATTGACAGACTACCAAATTCATTTCCAGTTTTGACTTAAATCCAGGTGTTTGCAAATGATAAGAGCACTGCATCTTTAAACTGCAGAGTTTTTACTTAGAACTCTCTTGGGCAGATTATTAACCCAATTTTAAAGTAGTATTTAATGCCACCAATTTTTGTAATGCAGCTGACATTACTTGCAGTAATATTGATCACCATGAATTTTTTTTTTTTTTCTGCTGTTTAAGTACATATTGAATATACTTTTTTTTTAAGCTTGCATTTTCAGTTTGGGGCTAATTAAACAATAACAAAATCTCTGGAGCTGCCATGACCTTTGGAAGGGCATCTTGTGCTGGGAACACCAGCTGGACATTAATTGACAAATAAAACCCAAACCTTTCCATGCCAAAGTCACAGTAATGATAATAAAAATAAGAAAGAGGACACCTCATTAGTATTTAATCCTGTGAGTTCAGAACACACTTCTCTGCACAGCCTGGTTGCAGTGGCTTATGAAAGTGATTTTTCTTCATCCTTTCATAAGATTTAGGACAAAATAGCTGTCCACATGCATCTACCTTGGCTGGCTATGCCTCAGGGCCAGCCCTGAACAACCTGCTGGTATCTGCTGGGGGAACTCTTAGATGCAGTCCTTTCAGCTGAAATGGACTATTAAAAGTATTCCTCTGCTTTCAGAACCATTACAGTTTCTCACTTTCTCAGACATACAAATCCCTGTAGAGTACTAAACTTAATCTTAAATAGAGTTGGTAATTGCAAAGATAAGAATGAATAAAAGGAGAGGAAGAATATTTGTGTTCCTTGATCGTTCAGCTAGCACTTGGCTGTCTTGCACTCACTGCTCTAACTCCTCACCCAGCTGGTGAGTTAAGCTGCCCAGGACCCTGAGGCATCCTCTGGCTGCCTGCTGACAGTGTGCAGGCTGCAAGGATGCCTGCAGGTGCTGTCAGCCTGATAGTAACTTCCAGTGACCTTAGGATTTGAGAGGTTGCTAAATGCAGGCTGAGTAAGCGATTAATGTGTCCCGTGGTCCTTGTTGAGGCTTTCATTCTAATTAGTTCATATTGTGAGGGGGGAAAAAAATCACTTGAAGCTTCACTGCTTTGTGAAAGAGGGGTTACCTGAGAATTTATTTAGCCTCAATGACATCTCACTCTTGTTAACCTACACTTCAGGTACCTTGGCACTGCAGTGCTGACATTGTTTGTTCTACTTGACACTGGAGATAACTCCAGAAGCTACAGAGCTTTGTGCCTGACTGTGAAACTTTCTAACTTCTCAAATGCTCTGAGACACTCAGCTGTAATACTTCATTGAGATATAGAATCATAGAATGGTTTGGGTTGGAAGAGACCTCTAAAGGTCATCTAGTCCAACCCCACTGCAGTCAGCAGGGACATCCTCCATTGCTCAGAGTCTTGTTGAGCCTCACCTTGAATATCTCCAGGGATGGGGCCTCAGCTACCTCTCTGGGTAACCTGTTCCAGTGTTTTAGCACCCTTGTGGTGCAGAACTTGTTCCTAACATCCAATCTAAATCTGCTCTTCTTTACTTTGAAGCCATTGGCCCTAACTTGTTCCTGATATCCAGTCAAAATCTCTTTTTCTCTAATTTCAAACTATTGGTCCTTGGCCTCTGGAAACAGTCTCTCTGCAGCCTTCTTGTAGGCCACTTCAGGTACTGGAAGGCAGCTGCTAGGTCGGCCCAAAGCTTTCTCTTCTCCAGTCTGAACAATCCCAGTTCCCTCAGCCTGTCCTCATAGCAGAGGTGCTCCAGCCCCCTGATTGTCTTTGTGGCCCTCCTCTGGACCCTCTCCATCAGGTCCACGTCATGAATTACTACTTCTGATAGATGCCCCTTTCCAGCTGAAGTCATTATTATCACAACTATAATAAATGCATTTCCAGCAGTGAGGCAAGAACTGAGGTTGTTTAGCCTGGAGAAGAGGAGGCTCAGGGCAGACCTCATTGCTGGCTACAACTACCTGAAGGGAGGTTGTAGCCAGGTGGGGTTGGGCTCTTCTCCCAGGCAACCACAGTATCACAGTATAAGCAAGGTTGGAAGAGACCTCAAAGATCGTCAAGTCCAACCCATTACCACAGACCTCAAGACTAGACCATGGCACCAAGTGCCACGTCCAAACCTGCCTTGAACACCTCCAGGGACGGTGACTCCACCACCTCCCTGGGCAGCCCATTCCAGTGGGGAATGACTCTCTC
>WBNM01039580.1:0-18692 GCA_013399055.1 Ramphastos sulfuratus | reverse complement strand
CCCTGAGCCTCCTCTTCTCCAGGCTAAACAATCCCAGCTCCCTCAGCCTCTCCTCATAGGGCTTGTGCTCGAGGCCTCTCACCAGCCTCGTTGCCCTTCTCTGGACACGTTCAAGTACCTCAATGTCCTTCTTAAATTGAGGGGCCCAGAACTGGACACAGTACTCAAAGTGAGGCCTAACCAGTGCGGGGGGTGGGGGGAATGAGCTCCCTGCTCCTGCTGGCCACACTCTTCCTGATGCAGGCCAGGATGCCATTGGCCTTCTTGGCCACCTGGGCACACTGCTGGCTCATGTTTAGGCGGGTGTCAGTCAGCACCCCTAGATCATCATCTAAGACTTCCTAAAGCCTTTCATTCATCCTGTGTCACCTTGCAGTTAGGCATGTTCTATTCTTATTAAAAAGAAATGTCTGAGAGTTGCCACTCAATCACCCTCTGGAAAAGGATACTTTCTGTAAAAGTGCTCCCAAAGTTTCTAGTCTTGTGTAAAAACTAACAAATGTTTATTTGGAAGAGACTTTATTTTCTGTTAGGAGTTCTAGTTTGGATGCTTCACTCTTGCAGTCTGTCCGTAGGCTTGTGCCTCAGCCAGGCTACATCTCCCTTAATGTATTGAAACATCACAAATGTAGAATCTGCTCACACCAGGAATACTTCAGGGAATACCTTCATTATCCATTTATGAACATTAAGATGTAAAAATAGTCTTGGTCTGGAGACCATCCTAGCCTGAATGGTACTGTGAGAAATCTTATTCCTTCCTTCCTCTAAGGCAATTCTTTCTACCTAGTGGGGCACTTTGAATCCCACTTACTATAAGAAGATGCAAAAGCATTCATAATCAATAAGAGATTAATAATTTATTTGCTATTCATGAGTATGTATTGACTTCATATTATTATAATTTCCCTTTATGAGATAAAGTTCTAGAAACAAAAGGATGAAATTAACAGGCACTCAGGTAGGAAAGAGAAAACTTTCACTGCAATGAGTAAATGCTGTTTTTTCTTTTAACATTACAGTAGACAATAAAAACTTTCTTTTTTCCCCAAATGCTCATTAAAAAACTAACCTATAATGCAGTGAATAACTCGAGTGATATCAAGTTTCTCAAACTGAATGCATCTCTATGCTATTTAAAGTCTGATGATTTTCTCCTCAGTTTTATTTATAAAAAATGCATATATTTAAAATTAATAATTTATATTTTTCCTCCTTATTAATCTTTTCTTCTTGCCATTGCTCCATTTCACAGAACAAGAAACAGAAACTTTCCCAAAGATNCCTCCTCTGGACCTGCTCCAACAGTTCCATGTCCTTCCTGTGCTGGGGGCTCCAGATCCCTTGCTCAGAACCAGAGCTAAAAGTCAGCAAGTCCTAACCAGTCTCAATAGTTCCTGTGTAATTCTTTACTGTAGCAGCAGCAGCATTAAACTGCAAAAGAGATTCTTGGAAGTTAAATCCTTATGTATCTGATGAGCAGGGTGACTTCTCTGCCTGAAACCTTCACAGAGAATGAAAAGCTCTGGCTCTCAGTACCTGGTGTGTGCAGCACACATTCACAGACATGTGCTACTCTCTTTCTCCTAATGTCTTTGTGCTTTCAGTATCCTTCTGACGCATTTTGCTGCACACTTAATGTTGTTACAGGTGCAAAAATGTAATTTCCATCTTGAATGCTGTTGCACATGTGCCTGGAAAATCACTGAAGGCCAAAACTCCATGCTGCTAACACAGATTGTGGGTCAACAACATTTTTCTTTGCTTGCTAATGCTTTATTGTCTCTTAGTATACATTGAAATAATAATGGTAATTTATGCAGATATTCTGTATGCATAGCAAATAATGAGAAACACCTGCAGAAATTTCCCTCCTTCTCTGAGTTCAGCAACTAATTATATTTTTAAATAATGGCTACCATTGAACACAATTATCCAAATCACTTTAAGTAATGGAATCTTTAAAGGTGTTTTTGAAAATTTTCACACAGTTTTTAAACAGTCTGTTTTATATATCAGATAGGAGACAAAGAATGTGGTAAGCAGCTGAGTAACCCAAAAATATTTTGGCAGCTATGAATCAGGCAGGGGTTTTTTGGTTTGTTTTGGGTTTTTTTTTTCAGTCATAGAATCACAGAATCACAGAATGTCAGGGGCTGGAAGGGACCTTGAAAGATCCTCTAGTCCAGCCCCCTTGCCAGAGCAGGATCTCCTATACCAGATCACACAGGAACACATCCAGGCAGATTTTTAATATCTCCAGAGAGGGAGAATCCACGCCTGTGGCAGTGTTCTGTCACCCTCACAGTGAAAAAAAATTCTTCCTTATGTTTACATGAAATTTCCTGTGCCTCAACATCCACTCAGGAAGGGGCATCACCCAGCAGAGCCTGGCTCCAGCCTCCTGGCACTCACCCTGCACATCTTTATAACCATTGCAGAGGTCACCTCTCAGTCTCCTCTTCTCCAGGCAGCACAGCCCCAGCTCCCTCAGGCTCTCCTCACAACAGAGCTGTTCCATTCTCTTAATCCTCTTTGTGGTTCTGTACTGGACTCTGTGCAGCAGTTCTATGTCCCTCTTGAACTGGAGGGCCCCAGAACTGCACACAGTACTCCAGATGTGGCCTCAACAGAACAGAATAGAGGGGCAGGAGAACCTCTCTCGACCTACTACCCACAGCCCTTCTAATACACCCCAGAATGGCATTGCCCCTCCTACCCACCAGAGCACATTGCTGGCTCATGCTCAACCTCCCATCCACTAGGACCCCCAAATCCTTTTCCCCTTCACTGCCTTGCCACAGCTCAGTCCCCAACCTATCCTGATCCCTGGGGTTGTTCTTTCCCAGGTGCCAGACTCTACCCTTGCCCTTGTTGAATTTCATTCCATTTCTCCCTGCCCACCCCTCCAGCCTGTCCAAGTCTGCTGAATGCCAGCACAGCCTCTGGTGTGGCAGCCACTGCACCCAGTTTGGTGTCATCAGCAAACTTGCTGACAGTGCACTCTGTGCTCTCCTCCAGGTCATTGATGAATATATTGAACAGAACTGGTCCCATACTGTTCCCCATGGGACTCCACTAATTGCAGGCCTCCAACTGGACTCCATTCCATTGACCCCACCTCTCTGGCTTCTTCCCTTCAACCAGTTCCCATCCACCTCACTCCCTGATCATCCAGACCACACTGCCTCAGTTTAGCCAGAAGGATGCTGTGGCAGACAGTGCCAAATGCTTAACTGAAACCAAGAGAAACACATCCACTGCTCTGCCATCACCTCCCCACCTGATTACGTCCTCATAAAAGGCTGCCTGTGCTAATACTTTGCTGATTTAAGAAATGTTAGGATTTCCCCAATACTTTCCCTTCCTGGTTAACATTCATGGGTGCTATGTATTAAAGATAAACTACAAGAAACAAATAAAATACTAAGCCACTCCAGTTAGAGTGCCTGACTCAGCAAAACTCACCTTTGCAATGAGAGATTGGGAAGTAGAAGTGGGGATGGGAAATAGCAATCTTATGAATAAGGAATGAGAGTCTAATTTAAGCAGAAGAGTAGACCAAAGGTCCCTGAAGACTCACATATTTATACCTTGTGTATTGAACATTTTTTTCCAAAACTCTAACTTAATGGGACAGAAGTGTTCTTGCTATGCTCTCCTTTGCAAGTAAATAAGAGCAAAAGTGTAAAAGAAAAGCAGATGACATCTACAGTAATCAGCTCAGATCCTGACATTTACTCTCTATATCTGCTTGTAATCTACAGAAATGTGACTTCTTATTCAGCATCTTTCTCTTATTTTTACTTCCAAGCTTTCACAAATGATATAGCAAAACCAAAACTGTTTAAAATACATCTTAAACAAAAAAAAAAAATCATCCCCCCCAAAGAAAAAAAAAAAAAAAGAAGAAGAAAAAGAAGAAATCTAAGAGTCATCCAAAATCTCCATAGCATTTTCTGTCTCATATTCAGATGTCTGCCCAGGTTTCCCACATTTCTCAGCAGCTGCAACTCAAACTGCCATGTTACTCACAACAGACCCACCACAGGCAGCTCAGCAGGCAGTTAATACTGAGTTTGCAACCCCACAGATGACAGGGTAAGATCACTCAAACCCAGTATGTCCTGCTGCAGAAAAAGAAACACAGGGGTAAAGGTGGACCAAACAAGGTGACAGCCATGTCTGGTCGAAGTTGTAGACTGACTGTTGCAATGGTGTGGAGGTGATTGTTGTAGAAAAGTCCATGCTACAGACACAGGCTCACAGGATGTCAGGGGTTGGAAGGGCCCCGAAGAGATCATCCAGTCCAATGCCCCTGCCAGAGCAGGACCAGACAATCTAGCTCAGGGCACACAGGAACACATCCAGACAGGCCTGGAAAGGCTCCAGAGAAGGAGACTCCACAACCTCTCTGGGCAGCCTGTGCCAGTGCTCTGGGACCTTTACAGTCAAGAAGTTGCCCCTTGTGTTGAGCTGGAACCTCCTGTGCTGCAGCTTCCATCCACTGCTCCTTGTCCTATCCCAGGCAGCAGTGAGCAGAGCCTGTCCCCCCCCACTCCTGACCCCCAGCCCTCAGATATTTATAAACATTTCTTAAATCCCCTCTCAGCCTTTTCTTCTCCAGACTAAGCAGCCCCAGGTCCCTCAGCCTCTCCTCATTAGGCACTGCTCCAATCCCCTCATCATCCTCATAGCCCTCTGCTGGACCCTCTCCAGCAGATCCCTGCCCCTCTTAGACTGAGGAGCCCAAACTGAATGCAGTGAGACACATGTGAGACACTATCTCACATGTCCCAATCCAAAGTAGTAGCACAGAGGCAGCTCAGTTTTCTAGGATGCACTTCCAGAGATCTCTACTTGCTTCAGGGCTTAGTAGGCAGTCCCCCACTGCATGGATCACCCTTTGCTATTGTAGTTTTGTGACTCCAGAGTTTATGGATTTAAATTTTGTATTGTAAATCCAGCACATGCTTCAACAGTGTTCTAATGCACATGAGAAATCTCACAAAACACTCAGATTCCTGATATCAAATGTACAAAAGTTGAGAAAAAGCCAGAAACAACCTGAATGATAAAGATATCCTGCAAGTTCAAAACTTTAAAACTCATTTGAGTCACTCCAGCTTGGTCCCTTGGGCAAGATCACATCTACCTAAGGCATGGCTGCCCCAGGTTTACAATTCATCTTTTTCATCTTCTGTTGCTAGTGGAAACAGACATGATGCTCCTGACAGCAGAGAGGGATGACAAAAATTGCCATTACAGCCTCAAAGCAGCCTATTTATCTCTGGTATTACAGGTGCATAGTGCAGTGAAATGGGACAATTAGAGTTAAAAAGGAGGGAAATTAGGATTCAGTTATATGTATGATACTGCTGTGTGAAATGACTTGTTATTCTAATGCATTTCCCTGAAGCTAGACATCTTCTGGAGAGCAGCCAGGCAGAGAGGGACCTGGGGGTACAGGTTGACAGCTGAACATGAGCCAGCAGTGTGCCCAGGTGGCCGAGAAGGCCAATGGCATCCTGGCCTGGATCAGGAACACTGTAGCCAGCAGGACCAGGGCACTCCTTCTGCCCCTGTACTCAGCATTGGTTAGGCCACATCTTGAGTCCTGTGTCCAGTTCAGGGCCACTCAATTTAAGAAAGATGCTGAGCAGTTTGCAGAAGCATTGACAGACATCCTTTCACACTTCATAGAAAAACAGTTGAAATTATGCTTCAAGGTTTTGAATAAGTAGCTTGTGCCTGCACACAGTGCCATAGCATGACTTCCAGAACCATGACTTTTGCATTATAGAATCATAGAATGGTAAGGTTGGAAGGGACCTCAAGGATCATCTAGTTCCAACTCCCTGCCATAGGCAGGGACACCTCCCACTAGCACAGGTCACTCAAGGCCTCCTCCAGTCTGGCCTTGAACACCTCCAGGGAGGGAGGAGCCACAACCTCCCTGGCCAACCTGTGCCAGTGTCTCACCACCCTCACTGCAAACAACTTCCTCCTAACATCCACTTTCAATCTCTCCTCTGCCACTTCAAACCCATTGCCCCTTCTCCTGTCATTGCAAGACCTTGTCAATAGTCCCTCCCCAGCCTTCCTGTAGCCCCCTTCAGATCCTGGAAGGCTACTCTAAGGTCTCCTGGAAGCCTTCTCTTCTCCAGGCTGCAGAGCCCCAACTCTCTCAGCCTGTCCTCACAGCAGAGCTGCTGCAGCTCTCTGAGCATCTTTGTGGCCTTCTCTGGACCTGCCCCAATAGTTCCATGTCCTTCCTGTAATTTCTTGTTTTGTACATGCACCATTGCATGAATTTAGTAATGACATTCTATTAAAAATGTCAAAAGCATGAATTCCTTTTAAAATTGTATCTATTACTTAAATTTTGAAATTTGCATTTAAAAAAAATGTTAATTACATCCTGATGTTTTGGATACAAATTCCTTACAGTTTGGAAAACTGACAAAATATTCTGCAATTCGGTACAATGTGATCCACCCTCACAAGGAGAGTTAAAATCATTTTATCAGTTTAAAGCTTTTTTTTTTTTTTTTTTTTTTTTTTTTTTTTTTTTTTTTAAATAAATGTGGAAGATTTAATTTCTTGAATATCAGTAATTTTTGTTAAAAAAATCTGGCCATGGTGCTCCAGTCTGAAAGAATAGATGCCATAGGATCTTGTCTTTAATAATCAGTGCTAGGAGTCCAGGGAAAATGCAAAGGTAAAGCAAGCAAGCAACAGCACTTCACAGGATGATCCTTAAGCTTCCAGAAATCTCTTTATCTGAGGATCTGTGTTTTCCATTTCTTGACTCCTAGGCAATTTTTGTTGTTGTTGTTGTTTTATTTCTTTGCAGTGAGGGTGGTGAGACACTGGCACAGGTTGCCCAGGGAGGTTGTGGCTGCTCCCTCCCTGGAGGTGTTCAAGGCCAGGTTGGACGAGGCCTTGAGTGACCTGTGCTAGTGGGAGGTGTCCCTGCCTATGGCATGGGGTTGGAACTGGATGATCCTTGAGGTCCCTTCCAACCTTCCCCTTCTATGATTCTATGATTTAGCAGCCTTAGGCACTTCATTAGCCTTACAATATTCTTCCTTCTTTGGAATCCTTACAAAACTTTGTAAGATGCTTAAATATCCTACAACCATTAGATAAATATTTCTGGTTCTGAGCCTTATTCTAAAAATGTTGCTGTGCCTTTTACAACTCTGACATCAAGACTGATTTTTGTTGACATGCAAGATTGTCTTGTACCAAGGTATTTCTGAAATGTATGAGATTGTCTTCATGTAGGTCAGCTACTGAAAATCCTACCTAGGAAAAATGCTGCTTGTCATCTATCCTCAATCTTTCGTATTTGCATTTGTTAAGGAGTTGATTGAACTGCAATTGTAAAAGAGACAACACAAACTTTTATTTTTTTAAATGCATCCCTGCAAAAATGCAGTTCCAACCTACTCTTGATTTCCAAAACAAACTTGGAGAATGTTAACATTCTGAGCCCAACAGATTTGCAGAAGATTAGAAGGAATTTAGTTAGGACAAACAGATACAGAAAAAATAAGCTGGTAAATTCACTTCTGCTTTGAGCACAGTATCCTGTGTAGCACTGTGCACTAGCTAGAAGGGGAGAAAACCACCAAACAACTAAATAACATCACTTTAAGGAAGGTGAAAGTAGATAAGCTTATTCTCAAACACACCAGCGAGCATTCAAGGGAGAAAGAAGATACTGTGGGAACAGAATTCCCACACCTAGTGCAGAGTAGGGGAACTACTTTCCACCTTCAAATCCCAGAAGGTGAGCCAGGCTTTGCTGTATTGCAGGATGAGAAACAATCTCAAGATGTCAAAGGCTGGTGTTAAGTATAATTACTAAATATATCATCCATCATAACCTCATTTGACCAAGCTATTTACTTTAACTCATACTTTACCAAAACAGAATGCTGGGTTTGTCAGTTGAGCATTGGATATAATATTTTAAATAATACCTAATTTTATTATAAACAGTACCCAATTTTATTATAAACAGTACCTAATTTTATTATAAACAATACCTAGTTTTATTATAAACAGTACCTAATTTTATTATAAACAATACCTATTTTTATTATAGACAATACCTAATTTTATTATAAACAATACCTATTTTTATTATAGACAATACCTAATTTTATTATAAACAGTACCTAATTTTATTATAAGCAATACCTAATTTTTTAATTATAAACAATACCTATTTTTTAATAAACATACTAGTATCTATTCTCACAATTTAAATGCCTTGAAGAAAAGCTTAAAAACATTTAAAGAAGTACATCTCCTAATACCTAATTTACATCTCCTAATAACTAATTATAAACAATACCTACTTTTATTATAAACAGTACCTAATTTTATTATAAGCAATACCTAATTTTATTATAAACAATACCTATTTTCTTAATAAACATACTAATGTCTATTCTCACAATTTAAATGCCTTGAAGAAAAGCTTTAAAACATTTAAAGTTCATCTCCTAATACCTAATTTACATCTCCTAATACCTAATTTTATTATAAACGATACCTAATTTTATTATAAACAATATCTAATTTTATTATAAACAATACCTAATTTTATTATAAACAATACTTGTTTTTTAAATAAATATACTAGTATCTATTCTCACAATTTCAATGTCTTAAAGAAAAGCTTTCAAACATTTAAAGTAAAAAAGTACATCTCCTAATACCTAATTTTATTATAAACAATATCTAATTTTATTATAAACAATATCTAATTTTATTATAAACAATATCTAATTTTATTATAAACAATACTTAATTTTTTTAATAACATAGTACTACCTATTCTCACATTTTAAATGCCTTGAAGAAAAGCTTGAAAACATTTAAAGAAGTTCATCTCCTAATACCTAATTTTATTATAAACAATACCTATTTTAAAAATAAATGTAGTAGTATCTATGCTCACAATTTAAATGCCTTGAAGAAAAGCTTTAAAGCATTTAAAGTAAAAAAGTACATCTCCTAATACCTAATTTACATCTCCTAATAACTGATTTTATTATAAACAATACTTAATTTTTTTTAAATTAATGTACTACTATCTATTGTCACAATTTAAATGCCTTGAAGAAAAGCTTTAAAACATTTAAAGATGTACATCTCCAAATACCTAATTTACGTCTCCTAATACCAAATTTTATTACAAACAATACCTAATTTTATTATAAACAATACCTATGTTTTTTAATAAATTTACTGATATTTAAATGTCTTAAAGAAAAGCTTTCAAACATTTAAAGAAGTGCATCTCCTAATATCTAATTTACGTCTCCTACTACCTAATTTTATTATAAACAATATCTAATTTTATTATAAACAATACCTAATTTTTTTTTTAAAAATAAACGTACTAGTAAGCATCTATTCTCACAATTTAATTGCCTCGAAGTAAAGCTTTAAAACATTTAAAGAAGTTCCTCTCCTTGCAAAGCACTGCAGGAAAGACCTTGCATTCCAGCTGCGTTTGCAACAGATTTTGATAGCAGTGAGTTTTGCAAGGACCGTTGCTTCTCCGCTCTGCAAGCAAATATCTCGTAGTGGGTACAGGGAAGAAGGAAAATTTCTCTCTCTTTTTTTTTTTTTTTTAAACGCGCCGTGACTGTCGGAGCGGGTCCCTAGCTGCGGTAGCCTGCGGTGCCCACGAGAGGGCGCTGTTGTTTAACAGTTGAAGGTTCACCTCCGCGCTGCATCCCGTGCGGTTTGCCTCGGCTCGGCTCAACTCTGCCAAGTCGGATGCTCAGAGAGTGAAGGGACAATCTCGATCCTCGCTAAAACGCTATTTCAGAAAGCTAAAATGGTTTAACTTTTAATAAGAAAGGTACTAAAGATGGTGCTGCTAGTGAGATTCGGTGTACTGTGCAGGTGGAACCGAGGGGCAGGCGCCTCATACCAAACCAGAGACATAATAGCAGCAGACATCACAGCGAGTACACATTTGCCGTGTTCGGTGCTTACAAAGAAAACTTTTCTCGGGGGTATATTCGTTTTAAAACGTGGCACTGTGAAGTAAACAAAGAAATAAAGAGAATAGCTTAGTGTTCATCAGATGCTGCTTGACAAGTGGAAACAATGCTCCACAACTGGTACAATGTAAGCGTATGCTGAGAAGTGCTTTTATGCAATCTCCCAGACCACAGCACCTGGAAAAATCCAGGATACTGTGGCAGAAGATGCAAAGAGCAGACTCTGGGAGTCCTGATGGACTCCGCTCAGGCCCTACAGGGATAGAACAACTTGGAACAAAAGTATGCTTATATATCAGGGTGGATTTTTTTAGGAGCAAAGGAGAAGGCAAATATGTTCATTCATCTTGGCAGCCTCCTGATGCATCAGAGCATCGATGTCCACTCCTTTCGTACAATTTGGCAATCAATCAACAGAATTCTTCTTCGTGCAGCCAGTCCCAGATTGCCTTTAGCAGCAGGTACAAAAGGCATGATACCAGATTACAGTTTGAGATGAATGACACTGTAAAGGGACTTCAGTTTTACAAACTAGATTGAAAACCACTAAGTCTGTTGGTGATGTGGTTGAAATTCACACCATTGAATTCTTTCATTAAATAACCTAGAGACATATGCCTATGGCAGGGGGGTGGAATTAGGTGATCTTTGAGGTCCCTTCCAAACTTACCATTCTATGATTCTATATAAAACATCATTTTTTTAGTAGAACCAAAAGGAAAGTTGATAGGGAAAAAAAGAGGAAAGCAGATTATAGACACAGTTCTTTCCTACCTGCTTAACTTTACTCACATGAGTAGTCCAGTTGAATATATTAAGGGCAACCCTTTTTATTATCTTGCCTCTAAACTTAAGAAAAGCTTTGCAGGTTCGTTTAGTTTTTGTGCATTTTGATTACGCAGTTATTTTTTTTTTTCTGGTCTATAAAATGACTCTGAAGCAAGCACAATACTTCCAGAATTATTTAAATATATGTTGATTTAAAATTCCACACATTTCCTGGCCTTAATTTTGCCCTTTGTCTGAAACTAATAGTCATCAAAATTGCAGTTGCTTAACCGCTGTCTTTAAACAAGAAAACATTCCCCATTTGATTGACAGAGAAACCTCCTCATCAAGATTTTTTTTTTCTTTTAATATTCTATTCTTTTATTGCTTCATTAAAAAAAAAGGCAATGAAATAAGATGTCTTATAAGTAAAAAAACCTATCACAATTAAGCCCATTCTCAAATTAATTAAATAGCACTGTCCTCCAAACATTTCATTCAAAAATGTGAAATTCCTCAACTTAAAATGCTGTAAATTAACATTTTTTTTTCCCCCAGTAAAAAGACTCAGCTTCTCTCTGTGCTTCAGAACTGACATATTGTGCAATAAACAGCAATCAGCCTAAAGATGCTATATTAAACAAACCAAGTTTTGTTTTGCTAAACTAAGCAAAATTAGTTGAATGCCCTAAGTAATAGTTGCTGGTATTTTTTTGTAAATTATTTCTCCACTTGTTTTTGTGTCTGTGCATAAATTAAAAATCTGCTGAAATTTATTATTCATCTGAGATGTAATTAATATGCAAAAATATGCAAATTAAGATGCAATTAGGCTTCAATTCTCTAGTGGAATTTTCCATTATAATTTAATACAAAGTAATAGAGTAATTGGTGTCACGTGTAATTACGGTTACTCACGTGTACTCGCAGACGTGAAAATGGTGTGGTATATGTTAGTTATCCTATGCAAATGTACCACACAGGCTCTTAACACTTGGGAACCAGGTAAACAAAGATTGCCTTAAAAAAGGAGTGAGCAACAGTGACCCCTCTTTCTTGCCATCTACTGTCATTTTCAAGCATATGAATAACGATAATTAATTTTTGCCGTGTTTATTTCTCGGGATTTTTGAATAGGTAGCATGACATAATAGTAGGCTTTCTGATTTTCAAGTCTTCTCTAGGAAACTGTCTTTGGTAAAGCAGAAAAAAAAAAATAAATGAAATTACCAAAGCAACAAAGATTTGAAGGATCACTGCTCCATAGAACACAAATTTGTCAAGTTTTGAACACAAAATGTATTTCCGGCCTCGATGTGATATACGGCGAGTTCCAATGGGTTTACAATGTGGTATTTCCTACCATACAGCTTTGCCATGCAACCCATAATGCAAAATCAGATTCATAAGGTTTGTCTGAAAACAACCTACAACAAATGCAGAAGCAGATTCATAAGGTTTGTCTGGAGATAGAACCTACAACAAATGCAGAATCAGATTCATAAGGTTTGTCTGCAGACAGAACCTACAACAAATGCAGAATCAGATTCATAAGGTTTGTCTGAAAACAGAACCTGCAAACAGTTGTGGATGTGAGTACATGTCCTGGGTGAGCAAGTCACATGGAATTTGAGTTTTCTGAAGTGCTAACATATGAAGGATCAGCCTCTCTCAATATAATTTGCTCTATGTGGCATCACAAAATAATTCACAAATCTTAAGTCAATTTTCCTGCCCCAAAGTTAAATTCTTGCTTTGCACATGGAGACTTTTGTGTAGAGCAATAAACTTCCCAGATTGGTCAAGTAGTCCACATTTCATAGTTTACCTGGCAACTACAGTAACAAAGCTAGCCCACATTTCAAGTAGTCCACATCTCATAGCTTACCTGGCAAGTACAGTCTCAAAGCTAGTCCACATTTCAACTAGTCCACATCTCATAGTTTACCTGGCAAGTACAGTCTCAAAGCTAGTCCACATTTCAACTAGTCCACATCTCATAGTTTACCTGGCAAGTACAGTCTCAAAGCTAGCTCACATTTCAAGTAGTCCACATCTCATAGTTTACCTGGTAAGTACAGTATCAAAGCTAGTCCACATTTCAAGTAGTCCACATTTCATTGTTTACCTGGTACCTACAGTATCAAAGCTAGTCCACATTTCATAGTTTACCTGGTAACTACAGTATCAAAGCTGTGTCCTACAGACAGCTTAGTTTGCAGCTGAATTTACAAAAAATGATAGAAAAACAAGGATAGGGAAAAGCAACAACAGCCAAACCAAACCCACAAAAGCAATGCTTTCCAAATTTTATGGTAACAGAAGAAGAAAGATGAACATGTACAACATGAATTTGTTCTCAGCTCTGACTCCTAAAACATCATTATCTCTCAGCAGTATGCATCTCTCATCTTGTAAAGCCCTAACAGCAACACACATAAACCAGAAGCATGTGTGCAAAAGGAAAAAAAATACATTCATTCCAGGCCTTGTTTTTTTCTCAGTGCTAAGACATTTTGTGCAACCATGTTTGAGTTTTAATGCTATCATATTCCCCAAACCCTTTTCTGTCCCTGCTACCCCCAGGTTAGAACTTTTCTGTTGTTTGTAAGTTTAATGCAAATGGATCAATAGGTAGGTAGGTGGGGTGAAGAAAGGGAAATTGGAATGATTTAATATAATGAGCACAGAGCTTCAGTGTGCCAAACTGGTCTCCTTCTCTTTCTTTTCATTTGCTTCTACTGCTGCCGGCTAATTATTTAAAGGAAAAGGCATCTATGTGAGAAAATAAAATCTACCATTAGTCTCCTGTGCTGCACCCTTCCCTAGCCCCACCCATTCATCCATATGTAGCTTTTCCATTCACTCCCATAATACCACCAATTACTATGCAGTCAGGACCATTCATATTCATATTCGCATCTCACTGTGGACATTTAAGCTACACTCTGAGCAACACTCATACCTTAAACTACACCTATTATACAGCTGTTGTACAATTACTGTAAATGAAGTATACAATATGGGGCTCAGCTTGTATAATAATTTGTAATCAGTGATAGGGGAAGAGGGTTTTGTGTGCTTCTGCCCTGCGTACCTTTTGGTCTCCTTATTTCCATCATTCTTCTTTTTCTTTCTCCCCTTGGGCTTTGTTCAATAAAGGCTTATTCTGAGAGACACAATAAAGAGCTTCTTATCTGGGGTAAAATAACCTAGCCCTCCTGCAACTACACTGCTTTATGCCAGCTGAGACAGTCAGCCTGTCTGTCTGAGCACACAACCGCTGATCTCCTTTGCATTGTTCTTTACTGAAACGGATTTACTCTTGATTTGCACCAGGTATCGGAACAAAATGTGTCACCTACCTGTGATAAGATAAGGCTACCAGAAGAAAGGTCAAGCAGAATCACTACAGAGAGCACTATAAACAAAATTAATGATCTTTTGTTTGGCTACTTTATAGGGCATTAGCTGCTCCCACAGGCAAAACATTATAGACATGATGGATCAGTGCTCCAATTCAGTGGCAAACCTCAGGGTGATAACAAAGCAGAACACAATGTGTGCAGGTCAACTATCTTGTTGATGGGCTGAAGTTTTCACAATCTTTTCTTTGTAATATTCCCATACTTGTAATTTCGTCACTTGAAGTTTTGGATGGATTTATCACTTACAAGAACAAAGCCACATGCACAACGTCTTGACTAGTTTTGGANCTGTGCTGGGGGCTCCAGAACTGCACACAGGACTCCAACGTTCTTCAACAGCATGGAAAACCATTCCAGTATCAGTAGATACTTCAAAACCATGGGGGGGAAAAAATGAAGAACTCCTACTTTGTTGTCTTACAATGTAACTCTCAGGTGCCACCCAGCATTTTCACAAATTCTTTATATGTGCTCCTTCACTTCACATGACATTGCTGTGTCCTTCCACCACCATGTTTTCTGAACTACAAACCTTACACATATAAGTGACTTCCTTTGTGACTGTCTTCAGAAGATTGTGATTGACTGCATGGGGACTAGTCAAGTACATCCTCCTTAGTAACTATTTGCAGCTGTATAGCCTTAAGATAGGTAGTCTGTCTTAGTAGTGTTGCAAAAGTCCTACCCTCTACCATGCTTTGTTATCAAAGAGAGTAACAGTGCTAACAAAGTTTTCATAACACTTTAGTAGACATTACTGTGCCAATTAGAGCAGGCTTTCTTCCTTTCTTCCTTAAAGCAGTATTTCTGGTGCCATCTCATTGGGTAACCTTTAGATGAGTTCTTGTTACAGGTTTTCAGCTGAATAATTGTTGCATTCTATGCTCCTATTGCTGTTGTAAGTGGATTTACAAGTAGAGTCTTTCCTGCCTTGTGTGCTGCTACAGGGACGAAGCAGCATCACTGCCCCTTCACCAGCATTTTGTAGAACTCTCTCTCCCTCACTCCTTTGTTTTTCAAGAGTCCTGCTGATCAGTGTCCAAGCAGGGAACAACTCTTTTCCATCAAACACTGATGAAAAGATCTTTTTTTCCATTTGTTGCTCCAAATACTTGTATTTCCTCAGGAACATGTTTTCTACCAGTAGGTAAAGGACCAAACAGAGATCATCTGTTGCTGCTGTGGTGCTCCTTCACTGATACACTTAGTGACTCTCATTCTTATGTTCATGCACCTATACCAGAGAGTTTCCACATTCCTTACAAACTTCCATGGCTCTGCAGTGAGATGGGTTAATTCAAACAGTTGTCAAGCAAGGCAGGAAACATTCTCACTGAAGTGAAACTTACCATGCAAGCTGTCAGTGGTTTTGAGTAGTTGTGTTTGCCAGATACAGTATGAAAGGTCATTCTTAGATGACCTTGTAAAAGGCAGCATTTCCAGACACCACATCTGCTGCAGTTCAGCCATCTCAGGAATCATATATGTGGTTAGACAACAAAATACCTCTTCTATGCCTATAGTAAGGTCTCTTTAGCCCAGTTTCATGACACAGTCATAGAGAAGCTTTACTTATTTGTTGACTGAGAAAGGATTTCAGGTAAATAAAATCACTTCTGGTTAAGATGAATACTTCTGCAAGTGCCAAGAGAAATATTGACACATAATTTATATTAAGAGCATTTGATGAGCTTCCAAAGCCCTACAGTTAAGCAGTAAAATAAATGTTCTTAATTGAAGAAATGTTTTAGACCCCCAGTTTTTGTACAGTAATCTACTCTCTCCAAAAGGATCCTTTGTCTCTTTATGTAGATACAGTGAAGGAAACATTTTTAGCTCTTTGACTATGGAAAGAAATGTGGGCTGCATGATGACACTTAAAAGAGTCATAATCTGATGAGCAGTGGCCTTGGCAGCAGCACCATTTTACACAGCCTCCCATCCTTCTGGTCCCTGGCTTAATGTTCCCACACCATTTCTACCCTTCAATTGTGCATCCAGCAAGGGAACCAAGCAAAAAGGGGTAAAAATAACCTCTTAAAACCAATTCCTTTTAACCTGACCAGGTTAGATATACTACTGCTAAAAAGAATGCCTCAAATTACATTCCTGCTTCACCAGTCTCTTCCCCTTTCTACTGTGTCCTCTAAAGGATTATCCTCTGGATCATCTTCTGGATTTCATGCAAATGCCTACAAATTATGTCTACTGTGTCCTCTAAAGGAAGCACTGTCTAGGGAGCACTGTCTGTCTTGTTATTCACTGCTATAAAATCCATCTCTTCATCTTTCATATCTTCAGCAATAGTCAACAACAGTCATCCTCTCTACTTCCAAAGACTATGCAGTTTTGTGGCAGGGTCTTACTAACTTTGTGGCTGCTCCCTCCCTGTAGGTGTTCAAGGCCAGGTCAGACGAGGCCTTGAGTAACCTGCACTAGTGGGAGGTGTCCCTGCCTGTGGCAGGGGGTTGGAACTAGATGAGCTTTGAGGTCCCTTCCAACTTTACCATTCTATGATTCTATGATTCTATGACTTGATCTTTCTGGTTTGGTGTCCCATGGACTGTCCACGGTTCAGGACTAGAGTCATATATCTCCTGGAAGTTTCTTTACATTTGAAGCATTGAACATAAAGAGAAAAAGAGAGAAGAAACTTCAAGTACCAACAGAACAGCCAGTGGCTCGTGTTTGCAATGCTGAAACAGGATGAAAAAATGAACTTCAAATCTAATTCCAATAAATATTTAATTACTGATACAGAGCAGAGTAAATTTCAACAGGAAATAGAACAAAAAATTTTTCGTTTTTATTTACCGGCTTGGTGGAGTTCCTGTGAAGAAGGAAGTTCAAGCAATGCCTGGTATCAGCCCACAGAAGATTTAATTTTGATGATGGAGTGTCTGCTCTGTCTTGCTATTTTCAGTTGCAAAGCAGGACTATAGAACAAAAGCTCTTCTTAGAAAAGATGTCCACATTCATGAAAACTGTAACTTGCATTTCAAGTGAAGAAGAGAGATTTAGAAAGAAACTAAACCCTCCTCAAAATACCACAGAAAAAGCTTTCTCAATTAATTGAGAATTTTCTAGTCTGCTTTATGTAAGACATGTCTTCCCTTCCTCTCCCATAAGTAAATAGTAAGTAACTTCTATCTGAGGCCATTTTACTCATTTGTTCTGCTGAAAAAAATCTTTATTTTACCACATGTTCAAGCCTATTTCCTCCTCCCCAACTGCTCATCACCGCTACTACTCTAACAAAGATGCCATGTAACAATTAATTGCTTTGCTTTGTATTATAGCTCATCAACTTGTTGGGAGCTAGGAAAAAAATGAAATAATGGGGGTCACTTCTGGAAAAATGAGTTTATTTTCATGCCAGCTGCAGAAAATGAGCAAGTCTGGCTTCATGCCAGTTAAAGGGATGCTGTAAGAGGTTTTCTTCTGTTTGTTTGAAGCAGAAATGCCTATCTAAAGTTACAGATGTATATCCACACATGCATGTACATGCAAGAAATTAAAAAAAACCCATGAAACTATTGTGCAAAAGGGGCTACATTTTGCATGTCCTGCTATCTTTTGTCCTCTCTTTCCCTCTATTTGTTTTACTTACATCAAAAACTCCTCTTCTCATATATTTATCCTTTCACAGGCTCACAGGATGTCAGGGGTTGGAAGGGACCCAAAGAGATCATCCAGTCCAATCCCCCTGCCAGAGCAGGAGCAGACAATCTAGCTCAGGTCACACAGGAACACATCCAGACAGGCTTTGAAAGGGTCCAAAGACTCCACAACCTCTCTGGGCAGCCTGTGCCAGTGCTCTGGGAGCCTTCCAGTCAAGAAGTTGCCCCTTGTGTTGAGCTGGAACCTCCTGTGCTGCAGCTTCCATCCATTGCTCCTTGTCCTATCCCAGGCAGCAAGTGAGCAGAGCCTGTCATCCGCCTCCTGACCCCCAACCCTCAGATAGTTATAAACATTTTTTAAATCCCCTCTCTGTCTTCTCTTCTCCAGACTGAACAGCCCCAGGTCCCTCAGCCTCTCCTCATTAGGCAGTGCTCCACTCCCCTCATCATCTTCTTAGCCCTTTCAGAAAAGGTTTACTAAGCTAACATAAATAATGTTGCCTTACCAGCCAGCAAGGGTTTTATAACTACATGATGTGGATGCTAAATAGTATTGAACTAGTTTAAAGTTTGCTTAGAGTGTTTAGTCTTTTAAAAGCAAGACTGATCACTCCTCTCTATTAGTGAAAAACTAAATGATTAAAAGTTTGCTTCAAATGGAAGTAACCACATAGATATTTTCAAGCACTCAGCACCTGTGCTCTGATGTTTTGAATAATGTATCTTCAATGAGCAAGAAAGCTGAGCTTTATGGACTTAGCAGATTACTTAATGGCAGTATATGTCAGGGCACTGCCATAAGTCAGTTTGGAAGTAACTTGTGGCTGTTTGAGTTAAATTCC
>WBNM01039552.1:0-29397 GCA_013399055.1 Ramphastos sulfuratus | reverse complement strand
AACTGCACACAGGACTGCAGGTTCATGAGAGCAGAGCAAAGGGAGGATGGTGAAGGGAGGGTAGTGAAGGACTGTGCATAGCAGGAATTGGTTAGCAGAAATGAGACTGAGATGAAAGGAGAGCAGAAGTGGTGCAGCTGGAGAGCTGGGGTGGCTGAAGGATCCAGCGAGCAGGCAGTCACAGCCAGGCAGAGGAAGGCCAGCAAAGCCATGGGAGCTGGGCTGAAAACTGCTTTGCCATCCTGGGTTTCTTCCCTTTGCTGCTAATGTAGCTGAACACCTCTGTGTCCAGGGGGGCACCCACTGCACTCTGTTCCTCCAGTGTCTTCCATGAGATGGCAAAAGGAATTGTGAAACTGACTGTGTGACTTTTCCAAACCAGAAGATGCTCAGAGGGCTGGGGAACCTCCCCTGTGGGGACAGGCAGGGAGAATTGGGACTGTTCAGCCTGGAGAAGAGAAGGCTGCAGGCAGACCTCAGAGCAGCCTGTGAGTACCTGAAGGGGCTGCAGGAGAGCTGGGGAAGGACTTTGGACAAGGGCTGGGAGCGCCAGGACAAAGGACAATGGCTTTGAGCTNCAGGAGTGTGCAGGGGAGAGAAGTGACCTGGGATGGGATTCACCTGCTAGGGGCAGTGCTTTAGTTTGGGAAGCAGCCACATCCCAGGAAGGCACATTTCCAGTACATTCCAGGAGAGGCCAGGCTGTGCTGGGGTGCTCTGAAGCAGCAGAGCTGTACCCCAGGCCCTGGGAGGGTTGTCAGGCACTGCTGGTGCATGGCTTCTGCAGGGGCTGGCAGCAACCTCTGCTCAGGGATTCATCCTGACAGCCTGGCCTGGAAGCATCCCAGGCTGACTGACGTGGTGCTGCACCATCTATGGAATCAGAGGATCACAGAATAGCTCTGGTTGGAAGAGCTCTCCAAGCTCATCCAGTCCAACCCTCGACCCAGCACTGAAGGGTCAGCACTAAACCTCCCCTGGTAGAGCTTGAAACCATTTCCTCTGCTGTTGCTGCTTGCCACCAAGGAGCAGAGGCTGCTCCCTCTTCAGTGCAGCCTCCTCTCAGGGAGCTCAGAGAGCAATGAGGTCTCCCCTCAGCCTCCTCTTCTCCACTCTAACCCCATCCAGCTCCCTCAGCTGCTTCTCCTCAGCCCTGTTCTCCAGACCCTTCCCCAGCTTTGTTGCCCTTCTTTGGACCTGCTCCAGCCCCTCAATGCCCTTCTTGGAGTGAGGGACCCCAAACTGAACCCAGGATCAGTTCTTGCCACACTTGGGATGTAGGATGATAGTTTGGAGAGGAAAAGCTGTTTTCTGCCTCTGCTCACAGCCCTTTGCTCTGTGCTTTGTCTTGGCTGGGACAGTTACAGGAGTAGGTCTTACCAGGCATGTTTGGTGCTGTGCAAACCACAGCCCCCAGTGCTTCTGGTCAAGTGCTCTGTCAGGATGAGATCAGTTCTATATCCCATGGATTCTCAGAATCACAGGATGGGTTGGGTTGGAAGGGACCTTAAGCTCATCCAGCTCCAACCCCTTGCCATGGCTAGGAACACCTCACACCAGCCCAGGTTGCTCAGGGCCTCATCCAGCCTGGCCTTGAACACCTCCAGAGAGGAGGCAGCCACAGCCTCCCTGGGCAGCCTGTTCCAGTCTCTCCCCACCCTCACTCCCCAGCTTCCCTCCTGTGCTTCTGCAACGTGATGGCAAACCTGGGCACACAGGGAGCTGTGGTGCAGGAGGTGTCCCTGAGCTGGACAACAGGAGAATCAGGACCCTGGGGCATGTCCTGCAGTATGGAAGTTTTCTTTGTCTCTAAGGCTATCCCAGGCCACTGGATGAGGGAGGGAGACAATACCCCAAAGAATGCAGTTCCTCCCCAGGCCAAGCAGTGCTGTCACCAGAAGGAGGGAGAATGGGTGCTCAGTTTTTAGATGGCTTTGCTGTCAGCTTGATTTACACTTAGGAGAGTCAGCTCCTCAGTTTAGAGAAAGACTTTGCAACGTGTGTGGTGCTGGTTGGCCAAGCCCCTCTGTGTCCAGGTTGCTGTCTTTGCTGCAGTGTTGGCTCTTACCTTCCAAGACAGGGCTCCATTCCTGGTGACAAATGAGCTCCCCAGGGAGCCTCACTCCTTATTTTATATTTTATTTCAGAGCACTTTGAAAAGGACTAAAAGGCAAATGGGTTCTGCTTGTCCTGCTTGCCACAGCCCACTTGTGATGATAGCCAGAGATGAATGAGCAGTTGCCTAATGCTGTCAGAGGAAGAGCTCTGTCAGCCTGGCACCTCTGCCCTTTTATTTGTGAGTGATGGGAGCTGCAATGAGCAATGAAAGAGCACGTCTGGGTTTGTGTGGGGAAGGGGTGGCCCTTTCTTCTCCATGGGCTGGCAACTAACTGGCTGCCCAGAGCATGCCTTAGTGCCCTTCTTGGAGCTATGGCTCTCTGTGGCATCAGGAGATGATCAGCACAAAGGAGGAGCAGAAGGGCTGTGGTGAGTAGGTCAGAGAGGTTCTCCTCCCCCTCTGCTGCTGCAGGCAGTGGAACATCTCCTGTGAGGCCAGGCTGAGGGAGACAAAGCTCTGCTGCTTGAAGCAGAGGAGCCTGAGGGCTGCCCTCAGTGCTGTGCTAAAGATGTGCAGGTTGAGTGCCAAGAGGTGCTCAGTGATGCCCAGTGAAGCACAAGGGCAGTGGTGGAAGCTGAGGAATAGGAAATTCCATGGAAACATGAGGAAAATTTGTTTCACTGTGAGGGTGACAGAAGACTGGAAGAGGCTGCCTAGGGGTGTTGTGGAGTCTCCCTCTGGAGATATTCAAGTTCCACCTGGATGTGTTCCTGTGTGCCCTGCCCTGGGTGCTCCTGCTCTGGTAGGGGGCTTGGACTGGATGATCTCCAGAGGTCCCTTCTGGCCCCTGACATTCTGTGATTCTGTGACCTTCACTGTGGCACCCATGAAGAGCTCTGCTGCATCTCAGCCTTGCCCAGGCATTGCTGCAGCCTGTAAGCAACAGCAAAGCTACAAATCTGTGTTAAGTGTCTGAACTGCTTGCTCTGGAGTCCAGGAGGAGTCTGCAAGGAGATCTCTTGCCATAGACCTGATTCCTTTTAGTGCTCTCACAGCAGAACTGGCACCTTTCAGCTGTTAGTCATAGAACCACAGAATGGCTCAGGTTGGAAGGGACCTCAGATCATCTACACCAACCTCCCTGCCACGGGCAGGGATATCTCTCAGCTAGACTCATGCAACCTGGCCTTGAACACCTCCAGGAGGAGGCAGTTCACTGAGGCTTTCTGTATCCCTCAGCTTGTCAGCTCCTCCTCCACGAGCACCAGAGCTGACTTTGGACACCCCATGCAAGACTGCCTGTGGCTGCTATGTCTCAAAGGGCAGAAAAAAGAATGAAGGCTGTGAGCAAGATGGTGTCAGTTCGTCAGGACAGGATGCTGCAGATCAAGGCAAGCCCTCCTGGTCCTGCTCTCTGTACATTCCCTGTGCCAAAGTCCCAGCAGGGTAGCTCCCTTTCACCACACAGGCAGGTGAGATTGCCCTTNTGACTCCACCACCTCCCTGGGCAGCTCATTCCACTCCCTGACCACTCTCTCCCTGAAAAAAAATTTTCTAATGTCCAATCTAAATCTCCCCAGCCTCAGCTTGAGACCATTCCCCCTTGTCCTGTCTCCAATCACCTGTGATAAGAGCCCAGCAGCAGCCTCTCCACAATGTCCCTTCAGGCAGCTGCAGACAGGTGCCTCAGAGGGCTGAGGAAACAGCCATGGCAGAAGGAGCTGCACTTGCTGAGCTGCTGGTCAGCATTTTGGCAAAGCAAAGACACCTGCTCTGGGTTGACCTGGGAGGTGAGAAGCAGAGCTCCAGAACAAGAGAGGTGAGCCTGCCATGCTGCTGCAGGTGTGTGTCCTTCCTCTAGCAGACAGTGGAAGGCTGCTCTAAGGTCTCCCCAGAGCCTCCTCTTCTCCAGGCTGAAGAGCTGCAGCAAGGACATATCCCAGGGAGTAGCAGGGAAAGAAAAGAGGAAGCTGCAGCATTGCCCAACCCCCTCCATTGCTCTCTCCACATTGAGGAGTTGTACAGCTCCTAGATACTTCTAGATACCTGCAACACCAAAGTGCTTCAGAAAAGATGTGTTTGTGCATCCAGATCTGGGGCCTCCAGCTTAAGAGGGATATGAAGATGATGCCTCCAGAGGAGGCCACAAAGATCATCAGAGGCTGGAGAACCTCCCCTGTGGAGGCAGGCTGGGAGAGTTGGGGCTGTTGAGCCTAGAGAAGGCTTCAGGGAGACCTTAGAGCAGCCTTCCAGAACCTGAAGGGACTGCAGGAGAGCTGGGAAGGGATTTGGACAAGAGCTGGGAGTGCCAGGATGAGGGACAAAGGCTTTGAGCTGGGAGAAGGGAGATTGAGAGTGGAGATGAGGAGGAAATTGTTGGAAGTGAGGGTGGGGAGAGACTGGCACAGGTTGCCCAGAGAGGCTGTGTCTGCCTCCTCCCTGGAGGTGTTCAAGGCCAGGCTGGATGAGGCCTTGAGGAACCTGTGCTGGTGGGAGGTGTTCCTGCCTGTGGCAGGGGGTTGGAGCGGGATGAGCTTTGAGGTCTTCTTCCCAGGTTGGCTCTTACATTGGCAACTCAGCTTGGTCTGTGATTTTTCCCAAGGATCAGCCTGGCAGCTGTTTGCACAGTGACATCCCAGGTATGTCAGGAGAGAAGAGAGTGAGCAGAGATGACACCAACCTGGGAGGAGTGGCTGACAGACCAGAGGCTGTGAGGCTATCCAGTAGGACCTGGGCAGGCTGAGAGCTGGGCAAAGGGGAGCATCAGGAGGTTCAAAAAGGATGAGTCTGGAGTCCTACACCTGGAGAGGAACAACAGCAGGCACCAGTGCAGAGTAAGGATTGACCTGCTCCATGGAGAAGAACTCAGGAGCAGTGCTGTACAAGAAGCTATGGGACAGCAATGTGCCCTTGTGGTCTCCTGAGGCATTCAGAAATGTGTGGCCAGCAGGTCAAGGGAGGTTCTCCTCCCCCTCCTTTCTGCCCTGGTGAGGCCACATCTGGAGTCTTGTGTCCAGTTCTGGGCTCCCCAGTTCAAGAGAGGAACTGGAGAGAGTCCAGTGGAGGCTGTGAGGATGCTGAAGGGACTGCAACATCTGTGTGAGGAGGAAAGGCTGCGAGCCCTGGGGCTGGTTAGTGTGGAGAAGAGAAGGCTGAGAGGGAACTTATCAATGTTTATAAATGTCTGAAGGGTGGGGGTCAAGAAGGGGCCAGGCTCTGTTCAGTGCTGTCCTGTGACAGGACAGGAGGCAATGGACACAAACTGGCACCCAGGAGGTTCCACCTCAACACGAGGAGAAACTCTGGTGTGAGAGTGCTGAAGCCTGGAGCAGGCTGCCCAGAGAGGTTGTGGAGTCTCCTTCTCTGCAGACTTTCAAGCCCCATCTGGATGTGTCCCTGTGTGACCTGCCAGGGGGCTGCTGCTCTGGCAAGGGGGCTGGACTGGATGATCTCTGGAGGTCCCTTCCAGCCCCTGATGTTCTGTGATTCTGTTTGCTGGAGAGAATTTGCTTTCCTCCAGGGTTTAACAATTCTTCTAGCAGAATATTTCCTAGAATACTTCTGCTTCCCAGCAGAACATTTCCCAGCGTGGTGGAGGGAGGTGAACTGCTCAGAGCAAGCAGAGTAAAGTGCTGGCTCCTGAGCCCTTTGCCAGTCTGCCTCCTCTGCACCACAGTCCTGCCTGGCTCTTTCCAGCAGGTGCCTCTTACTCCTCTGGGTGTGGAAGCACCCAGCTGGAAGCAGGGCAGATTTCAGGCAGGTCTGGAGTTCGACTGCAGCCCCAGGAACACTCAGCCCCAGACTCCTGTCTGCAGGCTCTGTCTGTCACAACCTGCTCTCTGCAGTGAGGCCTTTACAGCAGAGCAGTGATGTTTGCTGTGCCATCAGGCGATTGCTCCATGGATTGCTCTGATGGAGACCATAGAGAAGAGCAGATGCAAAGAGAACCTACACCATGGCCAGTGGAGACTGAAGGTGGCAGTGTCTCTCACTTGGAAAGCAAGAGCCAATGTGTTTGGTCCTCCTGATGCTCATGATGGTTTGTCTGCATGCACTCCAGCCAGTACCTCCTTCCTGGGGTCTCTGATGGAAAGAAAAGGTGCTGGGAGGCTATGGAGAGCTGTTGTGCCTGCATGGCAGGAGGCAGATCCCAGCAGAAGCTGCAGCAAGCAAAAGATCCACAGGCAAGAAGTGGAGATAAAGTGTCTGGACTGTGCTTCCAGGAGCTCAAACAAGCAGGTGTGGTATGAGAGCCTGGAATTTCCCAGGCAAGCCTTGGACAGGAGCAGTTCCTGGGGCACGTTTGGAGGAGGCTGTGTGAAAATGTGCCCATGGGTTTGTGTCCCTGGAGAGCAGGGCAAAGGCATTGACCCTTTGGTAGCTCGGGGTAGAACCTGAAGCTGCTGAGGCCAGTTGCCAGGCCAGACATGAGGTCTGCCTCAGGCTGGCATTCTCCAAGTGTCCTGCTTCTCTTTGGAGGCCAGTCCTAGACAGCACAGCCCCACGCAGAGCTTGCTACTCATCCTTTCCTGCCCCGTGGCAGCGCTGCCGTCCCAGGCGCCCCGGATCGTGCCCAGGCTTCCACAAGGCACAGCACTGGTGGGAAAGGACAATGAGGCTGAGAAAATCCTCCCCTAGGCTGCTGGCTTGGCTGGCTCTGTGTCAGAGGAGTTGCACATCTGCAGCTGTGAGGGCAGGACAAGTGAAAAACTGACATCCGAGGCTGCCTACAAAGCGTCTCCACATTGTGCTGTCAGACAATGCTTCCGGCTCCCACAGGGCCAAACCCCTCCCTGGAACATGCTGTGCCTGCCCTTCAGGGTGTCCTGGCAGTGCCATGCTGACGTGCAGGGGAAACCTCAAAGGTGCCCAGCCCTGACAATGGCTTCCAGAGCAGCTCTGTGTGCCATCCAGCTACCCAGAGGGCTTCTGCCTGCAACACACCACACAGCCAGCGTGTAGCCCACTGGGCACTGCGGCCCTGTCCTGCTCCCCTTCAGCATGTCCATCACTTCTGTGTCCTCTGGCCCACTCAGACTGCTGCAGTGTGCTACCAGCAGCTTCTGGAAGCCTTGGGTGTACCAGAGGAGCAGGGGACTGCCAGCTCCATTGCAGTGGCAGAGCTGCAGGCTCCCTGTGCTGGGACTCACAGCCCAGCTCCACTTCTCCAGCCTGAGCTGCAGCTCACTGGCTGCTGGTTGGGGCTCTTTGGCAGTCAGATCTCTCTCAGCCAGGAGAAATCATGCTACAGGGAGGAGACCCAGACTTGAACTTCTCCCTCCCTTCCCTAGTTGCCCTTCCAAAGGCTGGCATGCAGGGCAGACCTGCCTCCAATGACAAGAGCTCACTATGCCTCAGGGACCTCTGGCTGCTCCTGGGAGGCGTAGTAACATTTGGTGGCCTTGAAGAGGATCTTCTGGAAGGGAAGTAACCAGTGTGGTGGCTCACTGCCACAACTTAGTCCAGGAGCCACAGGAGCAGCATCAAGAGTTCCAGCTGGTGGAGGATGAGGAGCAAGAACTCCCTTCTGGACTTGCTGAAGTCATTTCACACCTCTGTTGGTTGATCAGCAGTGGTTTACACAGTCCAGGCTGACTTCTGATTGCCCCTGGGACAGGGTAATCCAGGCTGGTTGTGCTGCCTGTGGAGCAGCAGGTTACCCTCAGCTACCTAAGGACTGGCAGAGGGCTGAGCTGCCTGGAGGGTCCAGCTGGCAGCAGTGATGGCCAAAGCAGTTGCCAGGAAGGCAGGTGAGGTGGTGCAGGATTGCTTTGACTGTTGGTTTTTATAATTACTGAATTTGGTGCTTGGTAGGGCAGGAGGTCACCTGCACACTGTCAGGGATGTGCTGAGGGACACTTTAATGAGCATTTGTGAGAGTTCATCCTCTGGATTATGGCCTGCAGCAGCTGAGAAGAGGCTGCTGGCTTCTGTCTCCTGCCCCTCTGCAGGTCCACGCTGCTCAGGCAGTTCTGTCCCTCTTAGCCATCTTGCAAGGAGCACAGCTCAGAGAGGATGCATTTCACAGAATGTTAGAGGTTGGAAGAGATCTTGACAGATCATCCAGTCCAAGCCCCTGCCAGGGCAGGAGCACCCAGGGCAGGGCACACAGGAACACATCCAGGAGGGTTTGGAAAGTCTCCAGAGCAGGAGACTCCACAGCCTCTCTGGGCAGCCTGCAGGACCCCCAGGTCCCTCTCTTCTGAGTTGCTCTCCGATAGCCCCAGGGAACCAAAGGGAACAGTTCTCATCCCTGCCCTGTGACAAGCTTGGGCTCAGTCACACAAGGAGCCTGGCCTCAGAAGCACAGAGAGGAAGGGCTCTGGTCCTGCTGAAAGCTGGTTCTGCAGGGTGGAGAAGAGGGGAGCAGCATCTGTGCCCAGCAGCTTTGTTCTCTTTGGAGGAGACAGCTCCTGGTTTCTGTGAGGTGCAGGCTGGCTGGCAGGGGCAAGGACTTCACCAGAACTCCCCTGGGAGCAGCCTACAGACCCTTGAGCTCTGCAGTGTGTCTGCTTTCTAGGCTCAAACCACCTTTGGGGTGGCCTAGTGGCCCCTCCTTCCCTAGAGGTGTCCTGCAGCCTGTCCTGGCTATTGGCAATGTCTCCCCCACAGGGGACACCCTGCAGGTGCCTGCAGACAGAGGTGAGGCAGAAGGCAGGGCAGAGTGGGCACTGTGGGGGAGCAGAGTGTGATGGGACACAGGCAGCATCCACTGGGACACCTTCTGAGTGTCAGTGAGGTGCTGCAGGGCTCCTCTTGGCTGTGCTGGGTGGTGCCAAGGTGTGGCACAGGCAGGGCCAGCAGACCCATGGTTTGCCTGTGAAAGAAGGGGCTGGGAGGTCTCAGTCTCATTGTTGGGGCCCCACATGCTCCAGAGGGCCCCACCTAGCCCCACCGTGGAGTTTGTGACAGCTTGGTAAGTAGAGGGTCTGGGCCTGCCTGAAGCCTGTCATCATCTCAGACTCTTCCTGCACTGGGAACTCTCAGATGCTCTCCTTCCTCTTCAGCCAGCTCCAGAGGTGGTGAGCATGAGCCCTGGCACGCTGGCTGTGCCAGGCTGCTGCCAGCCTTGACCTCAGATGCAGCTGTTGCTCTGCCATGAAGTGTGTGCAGGATGCCTGCCATGCTGTTTGCAGCTGCTCTATCCTAGGGTGGTCAGCACCTGAGACACCTGTGACCACACCACTGTGGAGTGTGCCCAGCCAGCCTGGGCCTGTGCCAGGGACAGGCAGGTTGGGGATGGGCTGTAAGTGATGCAGTCCCAACAGGAAGCTGCTGGCTCTCCACCACAGCCTCTGGCCATGGCAGCCTGTCCGTGAGGTGTCCATAACATCCACATGCTTTGGCAGTCTGGTCTGCCAGCTGGGGCAGCTTGGTCTCACCTGCTGCCACACCCTGCTTTTGCTGCCCCAAAACTGCTGCCACCACGGTGTTGTGTGACAGCTCCTGACTCCATCTGCTGGGGACAGCTTTCTGCCAAGTGTTCACCTGGGTATCTTATGGCCTACTACCATGGCATGGGCACTCCTGGCAGCAGTGTAGGGCATCTCAGGCAGGAGAGTGCTGCAGCTGCTCTGCCTTGTGGTGATGCTCAGTGTGTCAGTGAGGTTCATTTGGGGTGTCTTGTAGTGGGGGGTTTCCTTACGGAGCAGGGGTGCATGCTGGGGCATTTGGACTTATGCTGGGGGTGTAAAATCCCACTTCTGGAGGAGCATTTGAGTTCCACCAGCTGAACCATCCTGTCCCAGCCACGTGCACATCAGCAGCCCTGAGGAAATGGATGGAGGTAGCTCAAGTGTTTTTAATGAGCCAAGCATGAGAACTGCTTTGGAGCTCCTTTAGGATGTCAGAAGTCTGGCTCAGTTCAGTGCCACAACATCTTCAAAAAGGGGAAAACAGGAAGGCCCTGGAAGCTCCAGGCCAGTCTGACCTCTGTGCCTGGCAAGACCAGAGCAGATCCTCCTGCTCCTTGTGGAAAATGAAGCAGAGGTGATTGGTGGCAACCTGTAGGGAAATATTCTGTATTAACTGGATATGTGAGCAACCCAGAGCTGTGCTAACTGCAGAATTGTAAGCTGAAGTTTCACAGCCCACATGAAAAAGGGCCAAGGATGCCACCTGCAAGCGGCCCCCAGAGGAATGAGAAACAATGGCCAAGGACACAGGCTACAGCAGCCTGCAGAAGAACTACAATAACAACCTGGATTAAAGCAAAGCAAGGGGAAGATTCACAGCAAAGCAAGGGGAAGATTCACAGCAAAGCAAGGGGAAGATTCACAGCAAAGCAAGGGGAAGATTCACAGCANCCCAGGGAGGTTGTGGCTGCTCCCTCCCTGGAGGTGTTCAAGGCCAGGTTGGAGGAGGCCTTGAGTGACCTGTACTAGTGGGAGGTGTCCCTGCCTATGGCAGGGGGTTGGAACTAGATGATCCTTGAGGTCCCTTCCAACCTTCCCATTCTATGATTCTATGATTCTGTGATCTGTGTGTGGCTCTGTCCAGGATCTCCTGCCGAGAAGCTGTCTCAGGATAAAGACTGCTATTGTAACCGCCAGGGCTTCAGCAGGGGCAAACCCTGCCTGGTGGCCTTGGTGGCTTTCTATGATGGAGTTACAGCACCAGTGGGTAAGGGAAGGGCAACTGATGGCCTTTACCTAGGCTTGTGTGAAGTGTTGACACTGTGCCCATGATGTCCTGGTCACTAAAACTGGAAAACCAGACTCTGTCCTGCTCAGGAGCCCAGACTGTTGAGTGCCCTCCTGGGGTGCTAAGCAGATGGGGCTAGCCCATGGAGCCTGGACAGGGACACTGATTCTGCAGGTGGTTTGGCTCTTCCCTCTGAAGAAGAGGGATGGGCAGGATGGTGCCAGCTTATGGTCACTGCAGTTTCCTAGTCCTCACTCAGGCAGTAGAGACAACATCCAAGCCTGGCGTGGCTGGGAGAGGCAGGCAGCTGCCCACAGGATCAGCCAGCGAGGCACTTGCCGCATACAGGAGGACAGAAGGCAGCCAGTGGTCAGCAACAGGGCTCATTTATTATCTCAGAACATAGAGCTGCAGAGCTGGCAGCACAACCAAAGCTTTGCCCAGGGCCTGAGCTCTCTGCTGCACTGGGTGGCAGTGAGAGGGGTCCTGATGGAGAGGATGGATTTGGGAGATCCCTGAGCTGCAGCGAGTTCATTTGAGATGATTTCCCAGGGGCCTGTGTCCTCCTGATGCCATCATCCCACAAGGCTGATTTCTGTTCCCTCCCTCTACAGGAGCTGCCCTTAAAATAAGGGAGAGCAAAGGTCACCCTTGAAATGGCATGGGGAGCATACCCAAGAACCAACAGCCTCTGCCAGGAGTGAGGTGTGGGGGCACTGAGGGGGCCAGGCCCCATCTTCACGGAGCCTGACCAGGAGCCAGGTGACTACAGACAGGAGTGCCCCAGGTGTGCTTCAGCAAGTCAAGGTGGAGGGAGGATGTAGGTGGAAGCAGCCTGGTGTGCCCTTGGGCACCCTGGCCAGGTGCTGCCAGGTGACCTCAGGCAAAGGGAGGAGCTTGGATTTGGCTGCCTCGGGGTTCAGAGACTCCTTGTTAGGCACCACAGGTCTGAAAGAGGATCTGGGCATCCCCAGCTCCTGATACTGGCTGAGTGTGGGCCCTGCCCAGCCCATGAGGCTCCCAGCACATGAAGCGGAGCCTCTCAAGACAGAGGAGGCCCAGGCCTCATGTGCACACATGGACACACTGCTTGGAACTCACTTCTGCTGCTCTTCTGGTCGATGGCATAGGGCAGACATGAGCCTGTTCCCAGGGGTCTGCGTGACCTGCAGAGGACCCTGCAGGACAAGGTCTGAGGTCCCTATGGGTGGCCACGTTGCAGGCAGCCATTTCCATGTGGTTTTGCCACAGTACAGTGGCTTGGGCTTGCTAAGATGTCTGTGCCTTGAGAAGACACCCTTGGCTTTGCTGCAGGCTCCTCCTGGCTTGCCATGCTGCAGAGCGATGATGGTGATGATGACGATGAGGGTCTCCCTGCCCCATCTCCCAGGCTGGTGGAGCAGTCTTCAGCAGGAGAAACACCTGCAGAGGGGCTTTATGTCCTCCCGTGGCCAGCCCCGAGTATCTGGAGCTCAGTCAGAGCCCTTCCAGGTGCCTGGCAGCCTGGCAGCAGGCAGGTGTGCTGGGGGTGAGGGTGGGTGGGTAGCTGGAGCAGCCTCTGCTGTCACCGTGCGGCTGTTGGCCTTGGCTGCTTGGAGGAGCTCTAGAAGTGAGATGTGTAGGGCGGCGCAGGTGGGGATGGCAGGAAGGTTATTCGCAGGCTGCTGCTGGCAGCATCTTGGCTCTCGGAGGTGATCAGCACCTCCCTGTCACCGAGGCAGGGGCAGTGCTCAGGGCAGCCTCTCTCCTGGCCCCTGCTGCCCACCCGCTGCTGGCAGGGCACCAGCGTCATGGAGGGGAAGCTGTAGCTGTCGAGGCCTGGGTGCACCCCCAGGGTGTTGGGCTTCTCGAAGATGTGGTCGATGTCACTGAAGCTCACCAGGGCCTGGGTGGAGTCGTAGGAACTTTTCTCTGTGTCGTCAGCCCCGCGGGACTGGGAGTAGCTCCTCTTGTCCTGGCTCCTCTGCCTCAGCAGGCGGAGATCATCTCTAAAGTGGGGGTTGAAGAGCAGGTAGAGCAAGGGGTTCAGGCAGGCGGGCAGGGGCAGGACCACGAGGAGGATGGACTTGATGACCTCTGGGGTGACGAGGAAGAGGTTGAGCATGGAGGAGAAGGTGAGGAAGGCCACTGGGCAGTAGAGGAGGCAGTTGGTGAAGATCAGCCAGGCCACATGCTTGACCATGGCGCAGTCCCAGACGGCGCCGAACTCCCCCCGCAGCAGGCTGCAGTAGAGCCGGATGTAGGTGGCGGTGATGGTCAGGAAGCAGAGCATGTTTGTCATCACCAGCGCCACGGCAAAGCCCAGCGCGGCAGGCTGCCCGTCGGGGATGGGGTAGGGCAGGCAGAGCGGGGATGCTCCGTACTCGCCGACGGAGAAGAGAGGCAGAGCAGCGGCCACAGAGGACAGCAGCAGGCAGCCCAAGGCCGCCGCCTTGACCTTGCCCAGGGAGGGGGCCTTGCCGTAGCCCCGCACGCAGGAGGCTGAGAGGCTGCACTGCACGGCCGCCAGCGTCAGCAGGAAGGTGGCAGCCTGGGAGGCCCACAGGGACAGGAACCCTGTCACCCTGCAGCCCGCGCCGCCCTCCCAGCGGGCACCGTGCCTGGCGAAGTGCCCGTAGGTGAGCGCGTCCAGCAGCGCCAGCGTGCCGCAGGAGAGGCCTGTCAGCAGGTTGGCCCCGGCCAGGGAGCCGATGATGAACTTCACCGGAGAGAGGTAGCTGGGAGAGGCGAAGACAGCCAGGAGCAGCAGCCCGTTGCAGAGCAGCGACACCAGCACGATGGCCCAGACCCCCAGGCGGATGGTCCAGCTCTCAAACAAGTGCTCACAGGGCTTGAAGGGGCCTGGGGGAGAACACACCCCCAGGTTAGACCCAGAAGATGTCACTCCTGTGGTGCTGCTCAGAGCAGTGGTCAGTGCCCAGCCCTCCCCTGGCCCCAGCCAGCCTCTGGAAAGCAGCACCCACTGTTGTCTGGCCTCTTCTGCAGCTGGCATCTGGCTCTGCCCCAAGCTCCTGTGCCTGTGCTCCTGTCCCCCACACTGGGGTGCCTTGGGCATCCTCTCAGATCTTGCCCAGGGCAGAAATGAGATACAGGCAGAGGTCAAATGTGAAATGTGACAAATGGCAAACTTGGCAGAGAGCCTAATATGTGAAAAGGTCAGGGCCTGGCACTGCCACCCCATAACTGTGTGCATGGTGAAGTCATTTTCCACTCATGTCCCACCTGCCCTATGCTGTCTGTTAAGGCAGAGTCTGAGCCCCAGCTAGGCCTCAGTGCAAAGGAACTGTTGCTTTTGGTGGGACTCCACACCCACTCCTGCTGCCAGCCTGGCATTTGGGCCATTCTACCATTAGCTGCTCCTTCTCACATACTTCTTGGATCTAGTCAGTGGTGTGGAGGTTGCTCAGGGAGGTGCTGGAAGCCTCATCCCTGGATGATTTTAAGGCCAGGTTGGATGTGGCTCTGTGGCTCTAGCGTGAGGTGTCCCTGCCCATGGCAGGAGGGTGGGAACTGGATGATCCTTGAGGTCCCTTCCTCAAGGGACAGTTCTGCGATTCTCTGAGATGTGTGACACAGCTGAGTGCTGCATCCTGCTCTCTCATTGCCACCTCCTGTCCTCAGTCACACCTTGGCTAAGTGGTCTCTATTTGCCTGCATCCCCTCATCACCAAGGGGATGACTCAGGTGAGATGAAGTGTTGGAGAGAGACAGCAGGGACGGAGGGAGCTGGGGTAGCAGGAATCACGGAACGGTTTGGGTTGGAAGGAACTTCAAAGATCATCCAATTCTGACCCCCCTGCCACAGACAGGGACACCTTCCACTGGCCCAGGCTGCTCAAGGAAAGGACAGAAGTGCCTGGGCAAGGAGTGTGGGAGAATGTCAAGAGAAAGAATGGTGGGAGGTGGACATGGTGACAAGGAGGAGTGAGCAAGGGAAGGTCATGGAAGGGTGGAAAGGAGACTGGTGGCAGATGCTGCTTGCCAAAGGAGAAGAAGAGAGGAGTGACATGAGACAGAGATGTGCCTGAAGAGATTGGGGTGGTACAGTGAGGGGCTCAAGGTGGGAGCCCAGCAAAACTAGAAACAGGTTGGGCCAAATTTTATGCTGCAGAGAACAAAAGAAGTTGGAGAAAACAGAACTGTTGATCAGGTGGAGGCCTTGGGCTGCCTTTCCTGAGAGCCAGCACAGGCAGCAGGACACAACCCTGCTAAAATCCTCCTTGTTTCTTCTGTAGCAAGCCCAGTGGCACACCTGGTGCAAACTGCTCCTGCCAGCATCCCACCCATGCCTGGATAGAGCCAGCCCCCTCCAACCTCCAGCTGTGCTTGTGTAGGACACCACTGAAGGAGGACAAAATCAGAGGACAGCTCCCTCCGTGTCCCAGGCAGCCTGTACCTGCTGGCGTGGGTTTGGTGGAAGCAAGGAGGAGGTGGCTGGGTGCAGTCCAGCTGCTCCCTTCCTGCCCTTCTCAGCAAAGAGAAGGCACTCTGCAGTGCCCCAGGGAGGAGCAGAAGATCCAGGACAAGATCTCATCATGCACTGTTCTGGGCTGGCTGGGACAAAGCAAAGCCTAAGCCTTGCAAGGAAACAGAAGCTTCCTGAGACTCAGCATCTGACTGCAGGCAAATTGAGGAGTTTGTGACTGACACCTGGGCAGGGGCACCACGACCTCGTCCTCTCCTCAGATGAGTCCAACTACTTTCAAATGGGAGAGGGAAGCTCCTCCCTTGTCCCCAGTTTGGTCAAAGCCCAGCTAGTCAGGCTGCTGCTATGTGTGTCTGGGGGACACTGTGGGAGGAGCTGTGGGATCCTGGGGATTCAGAGAAGGGATCCCAGCTTGTTCCAAGGGTTTCCCTGGCAGCTCACCAGGGCTTGGCGTGCACTGAACAGTGGGGTGCAGCTTTGATTCCTCAAGATCCAGCTGGAGGTCTTCTGCATCTAGGTCATCTGGGGAGAAAGCAAGGAGAAATGTTGCTCAGAGAAGAAGCAGCAGGGCCAGAAACATTTATCCCTGCCTGTCCTCAGCACAGACCTACTCAGACAATTCCCAGCCCAGAAGCCCAAAGTAGCTTCTGGGGTCCAGCTTGTCCCCTGCAGTCACTGCTGCAGAGGGAAGTTGGCACACACTGGTGAGCTGCCATGTGGCCAAGCCCTCTCTGGTTACTCCCAGCACTTGCAGTGCAGGAGCTGCAGATGCCAGCACCGTGTGGCTGCAGCCCCCTCCTGCTGTGCTTTATTGCAAATGAGGAAATCCTCCAGCCTGTTACTGAAACCAAAGCCTTCAAATGCATCTTCTCACTGCAAGCTTGCTGGGCAGGCCTGGTCCAGTGTTAGTTCATCAACAAGGACTTTGGAGCTGTGTTCCAAGCAAGCCTCTACTTGCAGCACAGATTGTTCCTCAGCAACCACTATCACTGCCAGCAGCAACCCCGAGCAGAGAGACAGAGAATCCAACAATTTTTGCTCTGGTTTATGCCATTTCTTGGGACTGTGGTGCCCAGTTTTTAGCCCTGGATTTGCTTGGGGGCAGACTGGTTGCTGTGCCTGCAGACTTTGGATCCGTGGGGTTTATGCAACCAGGCTGTGCTGCACTGGGGCAGCATCTCCACAGTGCTGGCAGCTGCACCCTGAGCCAAGCCTGGGGCAAGCAGAGACTTCCTGGCTGAAGGAAAAGCTGCTGGAACAGAATGGGGCTGAGACCTCAGCTGTGTTTTCAATGGCCTGGAGGTGTAGGTCATCACCAAGGAGAATGACAGCCTCTGAGCCTCCTCAGGACATGCCTCCCTGCTCTGTTCCCTGTCCTTCTTCTCACACTGCTGCTGATTCACAGCACTGGGACACAGTGGGGTCAGCTGCTGTGCCAACCCCACCCATGGCACCAGCACAGCCTTCTGGTCCCAGTGGAGACCTTGGTTGGAGGAAGAGGAAAGGAGGTGATTTTTCTGCTTGTCACAGCCCAGCAGTCAGGCAGCTGGAGCCCACCTGTGGATGTGGGGTGAGCTCTCCCATGGATGATGCAAACTGGCATCCTGGCAGCTCCCAGACTGGCCAGGAAGGTAGGTTTGCCCAGTGCTGAAGGTATGGCTAACCTTGGTGGGATGGAGTTGCCTGATCTGTTTAGAAATGGTGCTCTGCTCCCTACCCCTGTCTGAAAATGCAGCTGGGATGCTTTGCTCAGAGGCTGATGACAAACCCTGTGCTATCTTTAGAGCCTCCTGACAGGCACTGTGGCTCTCTGGGCTTCGGGGAGTTTTGGGGGAAAAAAAAACCCAACAGCCATTTAAAAAGTCTGTCTGTAGAAGAGCTGAAATATTACTGCTGCTCTGGAGCCTGGCAAGAACACGCTCATAGTGGGATGGAAAAATACTTCCTCCTTGTATTTTATAGGCTTATAAATCTCCTGTGTCTTTTCCATCCCCAGCACTGAGGCTGTGATGTGCTCACTGCAGAGACTCCTGCTCTCAGTGCCCCCTGCTACCCACCCCAAGTCAGTGCCCAAGGGTCAGCTGCCCCCACCACTGCTCAAAGGGCCAGAAGGCACAGAGGCTGGCTCTAAGCACAGGTTAAATATCTGCATGAAGGGAAGGAGCAACCTTCTGTAGAGCTGGCTGTGAATTGCAAAGCAAGCCTTGGCCAGCTCAGTGGGACTCAGGGCAGATCTGTCTCTGTACAGCTCCTGGCCTGGCAGTTGGAGAGAGGAAGCAAGGCTGTGGTGACCCAGGGCAGGCTGCACTGCTTTTGAAGTAGCCCTTGTTGATTTGGACTTTGCTAAGATGCCTCCACTTCTGAGGCTTTGTGGAAAAAAACCACTTTGCTGTGTGTCCTTCCTATGGCAAATGGTCCCCAGCTGGCTGCAGCAGCACTGGGCTGGGGTGGCAGGAAGAGCAGGAGAATTGCTGGAGAGAGGGGAGAACAAAACCCACTGGGCTGGATGCTTCTTCCAGGGCAGCCCCCATGGGTGGTTTGCTCTGTCCCTCAGAGTTAGGGCACAGGATGGCTGCAAGGGCCTGGCAGCTGCTTTTCAGGGGACTTGAGCAGCTTTCTTGAGTGACAGAAGCTGCAGAAGTGTGTCCCTAAGGACCCTCCAGAGTTTGCTGGATGCTTTAAAAGTTAATTACTCAATTTTACTGGGTAAAGCAGTGGCCTGTGGCCAAGGTCAGCCACACACTGTGTTCTCACTCTCCAGGCTTTGTCCCATCACTGCAAACGTGCCTGTAACCAGTGCATCCCCTTCTGCCCTCAAAGCAGTGGTGCTGAGGGGTGCTGGACTGTGAGGGCAGTGCCCTGGGGCAGTGGCAGGGCTTGCCCTTTGCCTCTGTGGCTGGATGTTTTCTCTAGCAGTCCAGGAGCTGTCTTTGGGCTGCTGTCCAGCCACACAGGGCAGACCTAGGAGGCATCTGCTAAATGCTGCCAGTTCTAACCCAAAGAGGCATGCTCCAGGCACCAAAAAGTTTGAAAATGGGACTTTAAATATCTTCTTGACAGAGTGATGACACAGAGTCATAGAATGGTTCGGGTTGGAAGGGACCTTAAATTTCATCCAGCTCCAAGCCCCTGCCATGGGCAGGGACACCTCCCACCAGCACAGGCTGCTCAAGGCCTCATCCAGCCTGGCCTTGAACACCTCCAGGGAGGGGACAGCCACAGCCTCCCTGGGCAACCTGTGCCAGTGTCTCCACACCCTCACTTTCAACAATTTCTTCCTCATCTCCACTCTCACTCTCCCCTCTCCCAGCTCAAAGCCATTGTCCCTTCTTCTGGCACTCCCAGCCCTCATCCAAAGTCCCTCCCCAGCTCTCCTGCAGCCCCTTCAGGTACTGGAAGGCTGCTCTAAGGTCTCCCTGCAGCCTTCTCTTTCTCCAGGCTGAACAGCCCCAGCTCTCTCAGCCTTTCTCCATAGCAGAGGTTCTGCAGCCTCTGATCATCTTGGTGGCCTCCTCTGGACCCTCTCCAGCAGCTCCAGGTCCTCCTTGTGCTGGTTCCCCAGAGCTGGAGGCAGTGCTGCAGGTGAGGGCTGAGCAGAGCAGAGCAGAGGGGCAGAATCCCCTCCCCTGTGCTGCTGCTCTCCCTGCTCTGGCTGCAGCCAGCACACAGCTGCCTCTGGGCTGCCACTGACCAGTGCTGGCTGCTGGGCACTTTGGCACCAACTGACACCCCCAAGGCCTTCTCCTCCAGGCTGTCCTCAGGATGTGGACTGACCACACTCCTGTGGGCCTTGAGTAGCCATTACTTAGATGTGAATGGACACACTTGGGTGGTGTCTGAGGGGGGCTCCCAGGCATCTGCAGTCCTGGGAGGATGGACCAGAGCTGAGCTGGCCCCAGAGTCTGCTCCCTGAATGCTGTGGCTGGAATCAGAAGGTCTCTTGGGTGCTAGGCTTGGCTGAGGGGTGGGTGTTGGATGTAGGAACAGGAAGCTTGGTGGGAGGCAGAAATGCCTGGAGCTGGGGCAGGGCTGATTCTGACTTCTGCACAGCTGCTGGGACAGCTCAGCTTCACCACTGTCTGCTGGGTTCTCAGGACTTTCTGTAAAGGGCTCCTCAGGTCCTTGCTGGAAGCACCAGGCAGGGCTGTGAGACTGTGGCCATCTGCAAGCCTCTCCCAGGTTCTTCCACAGCATCCAGTGCCCAACGAGCCTGGCTGGGCACTGCAGGCACACAGCCCAGATGAGCCTGGCTGGGCACTGTGGGCACACAGGCCTGAGCTGCCTGCTCTGAGCCAGGCCACTTCATTTCTTGCAGGGAAGGAAGGTCTGTGAGCTTTCTTCCTCTTTAATGAGAGTTACAGGATTCCCAGAGCAGCTGAATATCAGGAGTGGCTATCAAAAAGGAAGAGCCAGGAACAGAAATACTGCAGGAATTGCAACATCCCAACCCCCTCAGAGCCTACACTGCTGAGCCCTGTCACCTGCCAAAGCTGCAGAGTCAGGAGGGATCTTCCTGTCCTTGTGCATTTCACCTTTGCACCTCTGTGGTTTGATATTTCCAGATAAACCCAGAGCTGTAACATCTGAAAATGGGAGCCTTTATGAGCTGCTAATTGTCTCCTCCTGCACATCTGAGTGCCTCCTCTGCTCCTCAGGGCTCCAATCCATGAGGCTGAGACTGGCTTGGAGAACCTGGCAGCCTGTGGGAGGTGTTGGTCTGCCGACAGGGCCAGTGCAGAGCATCCTTTGAGACATCAAATGCCCATCGAGAGCAGGTCAGTGAGCAGCACTCTGGGCCCTGGCTGCAAGCCAGCTCTTTGCACAGAGGCTGTGATTTGCTGGGCAAGCTGCAGCTATCTGCATGAGGGCTGCAGTAATGATGGAAACACTGAGCCAGCTGAAGAGAATTCCTGCAGCAATGAGGTTGGAACTGGATGATCTTTGAGGTCCCTTCCAACTTAAACCACTCTATGATTCAATGCCCACAGCATGTGGGCTCCTCTGGACTCCCTGCTCACCCTAATCACTAAAGCCAGCACGTCCCAGGAGCCACATTGAGCTGCTAGGAACCACACTGGCTGCCTCTGCCTGGGCTTTTTACCCTGCTGAAGTTTATTCCTGGTCTGTGAAGGATTAGAGCAAGGGTGGCAGGAGTGCGGGTGGCAGGAGCAGGGTGGCAGGAGCAGGGTGGAAGGAGCAGGGGTGGCAAAAGCAGGGGTGGAAGGAGCAGGGGTGGAAGGAGCAGGGGTGGCAGGAGCNCAGGGGTGGCAAAAGCAGGGGTGGCAGGAGCAGGGTGGCAGGAGCAGGGTGGCAGGAGCAGGAGTGCAGTGATGATGACTCCCTCGTGGGCTGGGTTACAAAGTGTCTGGCTCACCCTGCCTCCCACCACTGCTGTAACACAGACTCCAGCTGCCCTGTGTCAGTATCTGTCTCCAGGCCTCATCCTGCATGCTCAGGGTGCAGCAGGAGGTCTGCAGAGCTGCTGGCAATGGCTGTGGGCACAGTAATCCCAGGAGCAGGTGGGTGCTGCCCAGGGACTCAACCCTCTCTCCACCTCTGCAGGCACAGCACGATGAGGTTTTGCCTCCGGGGTGCTTGGGGCTGTGGCCTCTGCATGTACCCAAGCATCTGAGCTGTGCCCTCCAGCAGCTGCACAGGAAGCAGAGGGGGAAGCTTTTCCCCACCTCATTCCCTTGGAGAGGGATCACAGCAGCTTTCCAGCCTGAGCTGCTGGTGCTCTGGGGTGGGTGCAGGAGATGTTTTGCATGTTGCTCAGCTGCCCTTGTGCAACATGGAGGTCCCTGCTGAAGGCCACTGTGGAACACAAACTGGCTCTTGGAGAGGAAGCAGAGCTCACCTTTGGGTCCAGAGGAGGGCAAGGAAGCTGAGAAGGGCATGGAGAATAGATCTGATGAGGAGCAACTGAGGGAGCTGGTGATGGTTACTTTGAAAAAGAGGAGGCTGAGGGGAGACCTCATTGCTGTCTACAGCTACCTGAAGGGACATTGTGGAGAACCCTGAGCATGGGCACCAAAGCAGCACACACAGCTCTGTCTCTAGCCTGCAGCATATTCCAGTTCTTGGAGCTCCTGCTCTTATGCAGATTACTCCCAGGATCCATTCTCAGCTCCAGCACCAAAGGCTGATGCTCTGCTTTGTGCTGTCCAACAACCAAGCCCAGAAGCTGTCCCATGTAACCTCAGCCACCCTGCAGTGCCATGGGCAGCCTCCCCCTCCAGTCAGCAAGGCCAAAGGAGCAGACCATGGCTGTGCTGTTGAGGACTGCTGGAACTTTCTGTTAGCTTGTGGAGGTCTGGATGGTCCAGTGGAGTGTCACTACCTGAAGCCCCTTCACCCAGCTGGAGGAGGATCAGCCTGCCTGATATGGCTCCATGGCTGGCAGTGGGACCACTCCTGCAGACCCAGGGCTGTCTCCTAGCTCACAGCATGGCCCTGTCCATGAACTGGTCACCATCCTGCCCACTTTACTTACAGTGGTTGTCAGCATGACCTGGGAACAACTCCATGGTCCTCTTGTGGGGATCCTCCTCCTCAGGGCTCCTGTCTTCTGCCTCCCATTGGTTGGATGTCTTGAAGAGGCTGCTGCAGCTGCCATAGGCACAGCACTGGTAGGCATAAGGCACCTCCAGGACCCTGCAAAAGGGGAAAGCAGAACTTCTGAGGTGAGTCACCTCTCTATGGCTTTGCACTTCTTGCTAATTGCCACATGTGACCAAAGTGAAGGACTCCATGTAGGACAGTGTGGGCCCAAGTCACCCTATGGTGCCACTGCACTGCCCCTCTTTTGGTGCTATTGTTGTCAGCCACCAGGTTTGGAAGCTGCACTGAGGTTCGTGGATAATTCCCAACCCCTGTTCCTCAGATTCTGAGAGCTGGCCAGGCTGGAGACCTGGGTAAAGGGGAACCTCATGAAGCTCAGCAAGGACAAGGGCAGAGTTGTGCACCTGGGGAGGAGCAGCACCAAGCACCAGTGCAACCCAGGGACTGTCCTGCTGGAGAGCAGCCCCATGGAGAAAGACCTTGGAGTGCTGGTGGGCAGCAAGTTCTGCATGGGGCAGCAATGTGCCCTGGTGGCCTCCTGGGCTGCATTAAGAGCAGGTCTAGAGAGGTTCTCCTCCCCCTTTGCTCTGTCCTGGTGAGACCACACCTGGAATACTCTGTCCAGTTTTGGACTCCCCAGTTCAAGAGAGACAGGAACCTGCTGGAGAGACTCCAACAGAGGCTGTGAGGATGATGAAGGGACTTGAGCATCTCTGCTGTGAAGGAAGGTTGAGAACCTTGGGGCTGTTGAGTCTGGATAAGAGAAGGCTGTGAGGGATCTGATCAATCTCTGTCAATATCTGGAGGTGGGTATCAGGATGAAGGTGCCAGGCTCTGTTTGGTGGTGCCCAGTGACAGGACAAGCTGGAACCCAGGAGGTTCCACCTCAGAAGGAGGCAATTCTTTGGTGTGAGAGTGCTGGAGGCCTGGAGCAGGCTGCCCAGAGAGGTTGTGGAGTCTCCTTCTCTGCAGACTTTCAAACCCCACCTGGATGTGTTCCTGGGTGCTCTGCCCTGGGTGCTCCTGCTCTGGCAGGGGGCTTGGACTGGACAATCTCCAGAGGTCCCTTCCAACCCCTAACATTCTGTGATTCTCCCTGGACTGACTTAACCTCTTTTCCTGCCCTCTGGCACTACATCATGCTCATGGCAAGCCTTCACTTTTTTCCCCAAGGTACTTTTTTGCTGCACACTCTTTCTTCTGTTCAAAGTGAGGAGCTTCCCAAAAGCTTTGGCAAATACAGAGTCCCCTTCTTGTTGCTGAAGGTCAGAGAGGTACCTCCAGACTCCAGTTTGCTGGGCATGGCTCACCTCAGATCAATCTCAGGTCTCTCAAGTGCAGCAGGTTAATTTGCCTGCTTTGTACTTGGGAGCAGCACTGTCAGCTGCTGATGCTGGCAGGTGTGACAAGGTTAATTACACAGCAGCTGAACAGCATTTGGACGAAGCTACAGCAGTTGCATTTCCTGCAGACAGCAAACTCCTGCCCCTTTGCTGGGAGCCAGGCACTGCTGATGGAGGCAGAGGAGCTTCAGGTTTTCCAGGCAATTAAGGTCCTGTGACAGGATCAGTGGATCTGGTGAAACTGGAGAGCCTACAAATGTGCTTTTGTTTTAAGTTCCCAAACAGCTCTGGCCGGGCCCCAGCAGGCTGTGGGAGCTCTGTATACAAACCTGCTTCCTGTTGTAAGCTCCCAATTAAACCTTCTTACTGAAAGGTGGGAGGGAGGGACAGACCCTCCCAGGATGGCTAAGAGCTGTTCTCAGATCATTGATTCCTCCAGATACATGCCCCAAGAATAAGACTCAAGGCATCTAGGAACTGTTGGTGGGTCCACTGCTGAACCACTCCTGCAGGCTCAGTCCCTCTGGTACAAATCCAGACCAGCTCCACTAATGTCTGTCAGTGGAATTAGTTCAGAGGAGGGATGCTCCTGGAAGAGCTGAACTTGACCTGCTCTGCACGTGGGACTGGGCTGCCATGCTGAGTGTGGAAGGACCTCCAAAAGGTTCAGGGATGCCCTCCCATTGGGAAAGCAGTCAGGCAGCAGATGCTTGATATGATCAGGCAAAAATGGCAGAAGAGGAAGCTCTGCAGACACCTCTGCTGAGGCAGACTGAAGTGAGAGCTCCACTCTGCATTGGACCTGAGCTGCTAACCCAGTGCAGGTGTCTGAGGAGCTCCAGCTCAGGGAACCTGCACATCAGCAGTTGCATTCTTGGCTCCAAGGGAGCTCCCTGGGACACCCAAACAGAAGATGGCTTTGCCTCAGGGGAATTTGAGTCATCTGGGCCGTGGGCCCCTCAGCCTGAGGGCAGGTGCCCTGCTGGAGACCCACCACAAGGAAGGGTCAGGAGAGGCAGAGGCTGCACTGCAGCACTGCAGCACTGCACTGCAAAACTTTTGCAGCTTCTCTTGCTCGGTTTGACCCCTTCAGGCTCCTCATTAATCCATAGCAGACCAGACATGGCCACACAAACAGAGTTTACTGAAGGAAAGCTGGATGTCATTAGTGGGGACTGGCTTCTGGGAATGTTTTCCATTGAGAGGAGCCCTGAGCTGGGCCTGCTCCATGCTTTCCACTTGTGTGTGTTTGGGGTGGGGGCAGCAGGCCCGCAAGAGCAGCACCATTCTCCCATGGAAGACTTTAAAAGATGAGAGCTGTGAGCAGCAGATGAAGCCTCCTCAACCTACTGGCCTGGAAGGCTGGAGCAAAGCATGGGATAAACAAGGAAAGCAGGAGGCTGATTGCTGGAAGCAAACACAGGCGGTGCCGAGCGGCAGCAGCCGAAGCCGACCCCACCAGTACCTCATCCTGGGGAAGCTCTCCTTGGTGAAGGGCTCTGAGAGGGCAGGGTTGCCTTGCAGCTTCAGATGGGTCAGTCCCCCCAGCCCATCCAGGGGCAGTGTCACCAGCTGGTTAGCAGTCAGGTCCCTGATGAAGGGAAAGCAGAGGAGACCATGGTCAGGGTTTGGTTGCTAGTGGCAGAGGCTTGAAGAACCTTCCTGTCTGCCTTGGTTGCTCCCTCAGGTGTAGTGCTGAAACAGGGCCCAGGGCCCTCTGGAGATGAAGAGATTGGGACTGCAAGCCCTGAGGAAAGTGAGGGCTGGGGGTTAATGCCCATGCTGAAAGCCCTGGGTGGTGTCTGTCTCCCAGTGCACAGACATGCCCCACCACAACAGGTCAGATGTGCCTGCAGCTCTCAGCCTAGAAATCACCAAGAGAGTCTTGCTGAGGGGGCTGAGGACTCCAGAGCCAGCAAAGGTGTTCTGCAATGACTGCTGCTGGGATGGCCCAAGCTGAGCTTCCACAAAGGCACCTATGAAAGCACAGGGAAGTGAAGGTTTAAGTGTTCAGGGGGAGAGCATCTTGAAGCTGAGCTCCTTCTGCACTTTCAACATCCCTTTAATATTGATAGGAAACCTTAGGGTTTGCTCTGCCCACATCAGTGCTGAGCCATGCACTTTCTGCCAGCTGAATGCCAGGTGTCCCAGTGGCTGGGCAGTCAGCCTGGGGTGCCCAGATCCCTGCTGCACATGGCCCACTGTGACAGAACAGCTCTGTAACTTACAGCTTGGTGAGGGAGTGCAGGGTCACAAAGGCTTCAGGGTGAATGACCTGGATGCAATTCCAGCTGAGGTCTCTGCAAAGCAAGGAGATGCCAGTAAGGGGGATGCAGGGCAGGGTGGTGAAGCTGCTGACAGGGGGTTGAGGGGGTTCAATGTGAGCAAGATGTGGGCTCTGTGCCCCCTGGTCAGCAGCAAGTTCTGTGTCACTGCAGCTCCCTGGAGACAAATCTGCTGGGGACTGTGTGTAGGTGGTTCCTAACAGAGGACCCAAGATTCTGCCTTGCCTGAGCTCCTCCTCTGAGACCAAAGAGAAAGGTTCCTTTTTGGATTCATTTCTGTACATCTGGGGATCTGATGCCAACAGACTGAACAGCAAGGCAGCAGAGAGGCTGTGCCTTAGTGCTGTGGTCACAGTGCTGCATGTCCAGGCAAGAGCAGTCAGGAGCAGAGGCTGTGTGGAAGGAGAACCAAGGTCCTCTTAGAGTGTCTCCTGTTGTGTACAGTTGGCTTGGAGTCACTGAGGCTCCTCAGGAAGCTCTGCTTCCATCTGAGCTAGAGGGCTCAGCTCCCTCTGCCATCAGGTTGAAGCCAGTGTGCCAGGAGGCATTTCCTGCCCCCAGGCTGACTGCAGAGCAGTCCCTACAGAGTTCACCTCTGCAGCTCTGAAGGGAGCCAGGAGCCTCTGCCCTGATGTGTGCCACACTGCAGCAGGCTGAGCTTGGCTGTGATGAATGCTCCCCACAGGGAGCCAGAGCATGCCCAGAGCTGGAGCTTGCACTCAGCTGCACCTTTGCATGGCTGCAGCACTCAGATCTGCCTGTGTCTGTGCTGCCAGGCCTTGGAGGTGAGCTTCCTGGGCAGGTACAGACACTGCACAGGACACTTGTGGTGGCCTCTGAAATGACATTTTTGTCCTGGGCTGCAGCATGGGCAAAAGCTTTTGTGTGATTCAGTTCACTTCCAGTAGCTAAAGCTACTTGGAGTGCTTCCCACACTTGGAGGGCTCTTCCCACACAGTACAGGGAAAATCATGCCCTGCAGAGACACCACCCAGAGGTGCCAACCACTGACGTGGGCTGTTTGCTGCAAGGCCACCACAGGTGGGTGGTACCTGCATGCCTGTGTGCTCTGCACATGGCCACCCTGCTTTGGGGTTGTGGGGAGGCAGTCACAGACCACCTGGGATGTTCTGCAGGGCTGGTCCAGGAGTGCCTGGCCCAGGGCAGTGTGCACTGGAGCTCAGGTCAGTCCCTGCCAGGAGCCCACAGGCACTCAGGTGACACTGTCTGTGCTGTGCCATGTGTGAGGGGCAGCACTGCCAGCAGGTGATGGGTTTATTTAGGGGGGATTCTGCATGTAGCTGGGGAGCCAGAGGGAAGCTCTGTGCCCTGAGGGAAATTTTGGTGCCCTGAGAGAAGTTTTGGTGCCCTGTGGGAAGGTTTGGTGTCCTGAGGCAAGATTGGTGCCCTGAGGGAAGGTTGTTGCCCTGTGTTTTGTGAGAGGAAGCAGAAGAGGTTCCAGACAGCAAAGCCTCCCAGCAGAGGCAGAGGGGAAGGGTTGGAAAGCTCCAGAGAGGCCTAGCTGGGGGCTCAGGCTGCCCCTGCCCTGCCACACAGCACTTACATGGAGCGCAGGGCCAGCAGCTGCAGGAAGGTGTCTGCCCTGATCTCATGGATCCTGTTGTGCTGCAGACCCCTAAAAAACAGAAACTGTTCTGAGGAAATGGCTGCAGGCAGCATTCACACCGGGCAGGGATCTTTGTCCCATGGCAGCAGGCACAAAGTGCCACAGTGGAAGCTGTCACTGGAGCTTGGGGGAGCTGCTCTGGTTTCAAAGGGTAACCAAGGATGAGCAACTGAGAGGCTCAAAGCCATGCTCTGCTTGGCAGCCCCCGGGCACAGACAGCCTCTCCTTTTGATGCCATCATGGCACAGCCAAGTGCCCTTGATGTGCAGTGGGTCAAGTGCCCCTTTAGCTCCACAGCCATGCTGGTGCCCACTCTGCTGCACCCTGAACCTGCAAACTGCTTTGTCCAGAGCCAGAGGAGTGCCTGGAGCCTGAGGCTCAGCAAACAGCTCTGTGTGAGCTGTCAGGAAGGGCTCCAGGCTGCTGCCCGTGGCCCTGGGCATGATTTGAGGGCTGAAGGCAGTCAGCTCTCCATGCAGACAAATCCTGATGAGCCCAGCAGCCACCTCCTGCACCTGCACTTCCATGACATGCCTCAGCCCCTGCACAGTTCCCTTCCAGCAGTCTCCTGCACTCCCTGGGGCAGGGCAGGCAGCAGGGTAAGAGCCCACAGAGTGTTTGCTGGCTGAGCCACACAGTCCTCACAGCCCTCAAGAGACATCCAGAGCTGAAGCAAGCATCTGCTGGGTGGAACCACACAGATTGCCCTTTCCCTGCTCCCTGCCTTGGAGCAGTGCTGAGTATTTGCACAATTCCTGCAAAATGCCCATCAGGCTCTGGCAGGCCTGCAGGAGTGGTGTCCCCACGGGTGACCTTCTGCAAGGGGAGGGAGCCACTGCCTAGGCCTCTGCCTATGACCATACCCCACAGCGTTTGTGAGGCTGCTGCCTGCTGTCAGCCTCAGGAGGGATCTTGACTCAGCTCGCAGGAGGACCTGCATGTGCTGGCTGCAGTCTCAGCTGGCATTTGGCCACAAAGCCATGTTTCAGAGGCTCTTGTATCTGCTCTACTGCTGGTTTCTCAGTGTCCCATGCAGCCAAGAAAGCATTCAGTGGATGCCCAGTCACAAGTGAGTGCCACAGGACGCTGGCACCTGTGACAAGAGCTGAGTGAGCTCACTGCTGTGCCTGGGGGCTGTGCTTATGTCCTGTGTCTGCAGAGGGACAAGGTGTGGAGCTCTGCCTCATGTGCAGCCCAAAGAGTGAGCTCCCAGTGCTTGGTGAAGGCTGACTTCTGCCTTTGGGAGTTGCCCCAATGCCCCAGTTGGGTCCTGTGCCCAGAGTACAGTGGGGGTGAGGGCATCTCTTTACTCACAGCTCCTCCAGCCGCTGGCACCGGTGGAAACTGGGCAGGTCTTCAATCTGGTTGTGTGACAGATCCCTGCATGGAAGGAGCAGGACAGAAATGTTAGGAGGTCAAAAGTGAGCACCCTGAGCCCTGCCTTGGCGGGCAGATCCTGCTGGAGAGGGCCCCAGCAACCCCAGCAAGGGGCAGCTGCACCTCACACATGCCTGGGGCCTGCTCTGAGCAGCTTGGTGCAAGGACTGCTTGGAGGCTTCACCTCCCCTCAGCCCTGGCACAGCTGCAGACTGCAGGAGCTGCTTGCTGCTGTCCTTGGGTTTTGCTCCCCAGCCCCTGGTCAGCTGTGAAGTGTATCTCTGCCAGCTCCTGCCATGCTTGCCTGCGTGCAGAGCAGAGGGGTGCTTGTGCCAGGGCTCCTGTCCAGCTGTTGGGGATGCCCAGGAGGTGGGGGGGTGGAGAGCTCCCAAGAGCTGCAGATGTGCAAACAGACTTGGAAGGTTTGGGCCAGCACAGCAAACCCAAAAACTGCCCTGCATCCATCCTGGCACAGCAATCCCAGCTGCCAATCACTTGCTCCCCATTCAGCCTTTCCTGGCTGCTGCCCAGGACTAGGGCAGGGGCTGTGGCACAGCCAGGGGGTTGGTACAGGGGCTTACAGGCTGGGAAATCCCTGTTCCCATTCTGCCTGTTGAAAGCAATTCCCAGCAAATTCCTGTTCCCAGGGCAGAGTGGCTTGGTAGCCAAAAGAAAACCTATCCTGGCACAGCTGAATATGAAACTTTAAAGGCTGGCATGGGCTGGGTAAGGAGCAACACTTGAAAATCAGCTTCTTGTTGACTCCCCAGCAGATGTTGGGTTTGTGGATGTTCAAGGGAACTTTGCCTCAGGGTGAAGTTTTGTATGTGGCCTCTCCACCAAATTTCCAAACTCAGCTTCCATATTTCTGCCAATAAGCTGCTGCAAAACATTTCAAATATTTAGTTATTTTGCCAACCTTCTTTCCACCAATTTTCCATGGTGGAGAGGAGCAGGCAAATGTTCTGTACTTGGCTCTGGAGCCTCTCACCCAGTATGGAGAAGGAATGAGAGAAGCAGGCACTGCCTCCTGTGTCAGCCTTGGCAGATGATGCCTTAGCTAAGCATGGAGCAGG
>WBNM01039531.1:10315-22316 GCA_013399055.1 Ramphastos sulfuratus | reverse complement strand
TTTTTTTTTTTTTTTTTTTTTCATGGCAGGCATATTTTATACAGGTTAGTAGAGACTGTTCATAGAAAGCAGTGCAATGCAGGGAGAAAGATACTCTTCCCTCTACACTGAATTGATCTCAGTTACTACAACTCAATGTGTGAACTTAACCATCCTAAAAATAATAGTCTCTGCATTTTGGAGAAGATAAGCAAATCAAACTGAATAGTAATTGATATGATTAAACATAGGATAAACAAATGTCAGCATCATTCTTTAAAAGATAGGAAAGCTACACAGCATGTACCAGGAGTTCTGCCAGCGAGCAAAGCTGCTTACATTGGCCACACTATCCTTCCACAAAAATACAGGCTACCCTTTGAGAATAAAACAGTGACCTGGGGTTTTTTCCACCCGCTTTTCCAAGTGGCTAAAGAAAGGACTCAATGGTCAAAAGCCAAGACTAACAGTTTATGCTGCACACTTGCAGACAGAAAATCTGGAGACTCCTCTGGCAGTAGCAAGACCACAATTCAATAAAATCCTGCAGTCAATCATAACCCTTCAGGAAGAACAGGTAACTATTAGAGTCCTGTGTGCAGTTCTGGAGTCCCCAGCACAGGAAGGACATGGAACTGTTGGAGCGGGTCCAGAGGAGGCCACAAAGATGCTCAGAGGGCTGAAGCAGCTCTGCTGAGCTGAGACAGGCTGAGAGAGTTGAGGCTCTGCAGTCTGGAGAAGAGAAGGCTTCCAGGAGACCTTCTAGTAGCCTTCCAGTATCTGAAGGGGGCCTACAGAAAAGCTGGGAAGAGATTGTTTACAAGGTCTTGTAATGACAGGACAAGGGGCAATGGGTTTAAACTGGCAGAGGGGAGATTTAGACTGGATGTTAGGAGGAAGTTCTTTACAGTGAGGGTGGTGAGGCACTGGCACAGGTTGCCCAGGGAGGTTGTGGCTGCTCCCTCCCTGGAGATGTTCAAGGCCAGGTTGGACGAGGCCTTGAGTGACCTGTACTAGTGGGAGGTGTCCCTGCCTATGGCAGGGGGTTGGAACTAGATGATCTTTGAGGTGCCTTCCAACCTTACCATTCTATGATTTTATGATTATTTGAAACAGCTTAATGCTATTCTAGTCACCTGTTAAATTAATTACACTTCCAAGCCACTATGACGTAAACCCCAGATGATGTGTCTCTGCTCCTTCAGCTTCCCTAGCCTTTCTACTCATCTCACATAGCACTTGGCCTCTGTCTTCTCCTTCCCACCCTTGCATCAGAAATCCAATGCAAAATTTTCAGCTGTATGATTTATAATGCCTCTGCAGACAAGGTGCTATATATCCAAGTACAACCCAAACCAACCCTAACTTCTGCTCTGTGTGGAACTCATCTGTCAAATCTTTTCAACACCAAGAATGAGGGTAAAGTGTGTGACATTTTTTTTACATCTAAAGATACAACTCAGTATTCTCAGAGATCTAAACAAGGAAGTAGTTGGTGGCAACCAACATGGTGTCACCAAGGGCAAATCCTGTGTGGCAGACTTGGTGGCTTTATATGATGGTGTTACAGCGTCAGTGGATAAGAGAAGAGCAACTGACATCAACTTCCTGGACTTCTGCAAAGCATTCAACACTGTCCCAACATGACATCCAGGTCTTCAAACTGGAAGGACATAGATATGATGGATGGACCACTCAAATTACTGCATTAGTCACTGGGTTGCAGTTTGAATAAACTCAATTACCCTTGTTCTAAATGACAGCAACCTAACTGTGTCACTGATCCAAGAAAAAGAAGCCCACATATTCATACTTTATCACTCCCCTCTGTAGCACTAAGTCAGACAGGATCCCATTATTTTACAGGATTTTCATTCACAAATTTCACTAAATTTCATCATCACAAACAAGCCAACAAGCGGACTGCAATAAAACCAACAGGAAGAAATGGGAAATCTTTTCTTACTCCACAGAAGGAAGGATAATTCCTTCTTGCATTGTATTTTGGTGCACTGTCAAATTATCAAGATGACCTCTTTAGAAAAATACAACTACTCCCCAAATCCTTAGTTTCCCCTCCTACAGGCACAAATTATTAGAAACTCCTTTATAAAGATAATGGACACTTTTCATCTACCATTTTTGCCACATCTCACATGACACAGTAAGACAACAGCTTGCAATGTGCAGTATCATAATGCTGCTTTCAAAACTGTACTTGATTTTTGCATGCAGCTAGTAACTGAGTCACTGCCTAAGCAGCAGTGGAAGTGTACAGCACAAAAATCTAAGTTTTAATTTATATAATTTATCACAATTACTTCTCTCCAAATATCTGAAAATTCTAAATGGATTGATATAACCATAGCAAGAGCACTGGAACACAAGCGCTGCCGGAGTATTACTGTACATAGATGAGACAGATGGCAAGCAGGCTGGAGTTGGAAGATTCAGGTGGATGTTGCCACAGTAAAAATTATGAGCACATGGCACAGGGTTTCCTCCATGAGATGACACTGTCCTGGCATTAAAAAAAAGTTTGAAAAAAATTGCATAGCACTTTAGCATCCTTCACCTGTTCCCTTTCACATCAATCGCTCTCTTCTGGTTTCGCCTATCCAATTAGCTTTTATATTCACACAGAATCACAGAATGAGAGAAGGTTAGGGGCTGGAAGGGATCTCAAAAGATCATCCACTTCAAGTCCCCTGACTTGAAGAGCAGGATCACCTGTACCAGATCACACAGGAACACATTCAGGCAGGTCTTGACTATTTCCAGAGAGGGAGACTCCACAACTTGCCCTGGGCAGCCTGCTCCAGTGTTCCTTTACATATTCCTATACAGTACAGGCAGATATATTAGTTCTGACTAGAGGATTACTATTATCACCATTCAACTTTTTGTGCTGTCTTGAAAGCATCCAGGTGGTTCCATTTTTCCAAGCAAAAACCATCACAACTTTTTAGCCTGGATACACAAAGGGTTTCCCACGCATAGATCTGGAAAATTATTCAAATGTCATGGCTTAAGCTTAAAAAAACAAACAGATTTCTGGCATCAGACTTAACAACATGAAGTGCTTGAGGTCTTGAAACAGGGGAAGTCAGTTTATCACTTCTAAAATTTATTTATGCACCAAGTATCCTCCAAAGCCTATATATGAAAATATTTATCACGGAAAGCAAAAATTAAATTCCTTTCTTGTTTTTTCCTTCTGTATTTAACTTCTAACAAGAGCAATTGCTCTTTGACATTGAATAATGTAAACAGGAGATGATACTGACTTTTTTTCCTTGGTACAGCTGTTGAAGAGCTGGCTACAACGGAAGTGAGACAACAGAATGTAACACACAAATTAAAATTTAAGCTCTTTAGAGGAATCAATGACATATTCTATCACACAAAGGGTAAAAATGTCATCAAGGAAATGCTTTCCTTCCCCATGCAGTTTTTGATACTGATTTCACAACTTGTGACAGTGAAGTAGATTACTGCTTGACCAAAAGCAAGCGTTACCTCTAAAGGCTGGTCAAGTCAGTTAAACATGGAAACGTAAGTGGCAATATGTTCTTTTGTTGATCCATATAACACTCCCTTTGTTAGCCTGGAATATTATAAACATACTACTACCACCAGGAATAGGTCTGTCACATTAGAATGAGCAATACCAGGCAAGCAGTCTAAACTCAAAAACCTGTTAGAGCAAACTTAGTCAACCTAAGTGATAACATCTAGGAAGCTATGCTCAGTTTTCCCCAGCATTCAAGTATAGCCAGACTTTCTCTGTCACACTCTGCACAACTCAGAAGGAAGATGTGAGAGGTAGGAAAAAAATAAGCAGGCTACACAAAGTAAATAAGCAGCATGATCTCTGGTATCCCCTATCTCCTCTCAATATCTAAAAATATTGCTTAAAGATGTTGTTTCAGGTATAAAAGAAATCTGGCAGACAGTAAGCAAGAATATTTCCTCATTATTCATATGCAAATCCAAATTAATTTCTCCCATTTATACCAGCAGTCATCAGAAGAAAAAGAAAATTAGGGAGCTATTTTAAGATTAAGGGCAAAAAAGACATCAACAGGAGATGTTCATGGCTTTTCAACTTCAGTCTTACTTGTCTAATGAGCATGTACAGTTCTCATGAAAAAGAGTAAGAAATATCATTCATACTAATTCTTAGAGTTTCCTTTTATTCTCATTTAGCCACCCCTAGCAGCCAGCAGCTTTCTAGTTTCCATTAACTATCATATCATACTGCTTTTGGCCAGCAACCAAGAAGTGCAAAGCAAGTCAATGACCAGTAATACAGTGGAGCTGAGGTGTTTGCTTCTTTATCAATTCATGTTAAACAGCAGTAAAATTTCAGCTGACTGAGGACTAAAAATTACTATGTATCTCTTTTTCTTACATCTTTGGAAAAGATCCAGCTGCTCTTACCCATTAACCTGAAAAAAACAAGACAGAAACACACCCTCATGTGTTCTGCAGCTTTATTTCTATGTAACTTGTGCCTTTTTGACATTTAGGTTACTATTCATTCTCTCTACCAATACTGTGCCTTTTCTAAAGTTTAGTGGAGACTCAGCTTGAAGGCCTCAAATAGCAGAGAACCAATCAAAGATCCTTAAACTTTTGGTATGAAGTCAATCAAGTAAATGATTTTACTAAAGAGAGGAACTAATTTTGTAATTAGGAGATGCCAACTACCCTCTAGCTAGATGCCTAGATGCTTCCTTTCCAGCACAGTGTATTTCTTTTCCCAAAAGACATGATACTGAGTATCACTGTGCTAATATTTAAGTTATTTTCACTTTTGCTTCTACAGAAAAAAGCCATTTGCTGGGGATGCCTTGCACTCCACTTTCAGAACAACCAAATGAAAATCTCTGAATAGTCTGATAAAGGAGAATCTAGAAATCCTAAGTTTGAACTATGAGTAAGGTGTGTGTGTGTATGTGTATTTTATATTGAAGATGGTATTTACATGGAGTGAGAATAATTTATTGAAAATAATTATGACTGCAATTCTCATTATCCCAGAATTACTCAGGAACTCAAGTCTTCATAGACTCATAGAATCATAGAATGGTAAGGTTGGAGGGGACCTCAAGGATCATCTAGTTCCAACCCCCTGTCAACCTTCCTGACTCACTGAACAGCTCTGGATGGAGTAAAGGTTTAAACTGACAGAGAGGAGATTTAAACTGAATGTTAGGAGGAAGTTCTTTACAGTGAGGGTGGTGAGACACTGGCACAGGTTGCCCAGGGAGGTTGTGGCTGCTCCCTCCCTGGAGGTATTGAAGGCCAGGTTGGATGAGGCCTTGAGCAACCTGTACTAGTGGAAGGTGTCCCTGCCTATGGCAGGGGATTGAAACTAGATGATCTTTGAGCTCACTTCCAACCTAAACCATTCTGTGATTCTGTGATTCTATAAAGGGGATCTAAGATTTCAGAAAGGAACCCATATGGAGGGCTCTCAGGGTGTTTTGTTTGAGATGCTCTCACTTTGCATAATCTCTTTCAAAAGTCTGTCAGAAGGCTTTCTGCACGCCACTAGAAGGCAAAAAGTGCTTTAAAAGACACAGAAAGAGAACTGAGAGAAGTCCATCAATATCTGTACCGTTCAATCCACATGCTTGTTTTTTTTCTGCTGGCACTTCCCGTCTTCTCCTTACAGTATTCTGAAGGATGTTGGTCCTATAGATAACATGGGGATGGGGTGTGCCCTTCTTCAGTGGATGCTTTTTAATGGGCTCAATGAAGTAGTCTCCATGGGGCAGATGGAAATACCCAGTCTGAAAATAAGCACAGAACAGTTATTAATCTCTACTGTCCAGTACTGGAAGTAAAAAACAAAACATCTTTTTCTTATCATCATCCCTGTGCTTTTCTAATACGCTGTGGTGGTGTGATAGTTTGGGAGTTCCCCACCCCTCCACACTTTGTAAAATTCCCCAGACTAGACTCAGCTGGCTGGAAGTNATACTGTGTGATACTGTGTGATTCCCCTCTTAATTTCTCTGTCTGTGTCTGTGTCCTTCCATCTTATCACTTCCTTTTAGTTCTGATCTGCTTTGATATTTCACCTCTAATCTTGGCAGACAACATGTAAGCTTTGCTGGCTGCTGCTGGCTTCTGCTTCGTTTATGTTTGTCTGAGATAGAGGGGAGATGGTACAGAGAAGGGAGTAGCTTTGAGCCCTTCTAGGCAGTTCCTTTGTCCAAGAGGGAGTTTGGATTTCTGTATTATTTCTAACTTGTATGTAATTGTAAATACTTGTATATATGTTTGTAAATTTTGCAGTGCTGTAAATATAGCTTCATCTTACTTTCAAACCATCCAAGTTGGACTGGGAAATTTCAAATAGTGGGTGGGGGGAGGAAAGTCCCTAATCCACCACATAAGCCATTCATTACACTGCAAAAATACAAAACAAACAGGTTTTCAGCATTTATTTTCCTCCACCTATCAAGGCTTCCAAAGGGGAATAGGAAAAAAACCACCTTCCTAATAACTTGAAATCATGTATACAGAGGCAGAGGTTTCCATATTTCTACAATACCACTGGAAGGTCAAAAGTTAATTTGTCAAACATGATGCACTACAAGGAGATGCATCTTGTTTTCTTCCATTCCTCACTGCCCAGAGAACAATCCCTGAACTCAAGCTCTTTCATAAATGCAAAACATAACTCTGCTCCTAGCTGCAGTTCCACAGTCATGTTACACAATCTATCAGATGAACTGGACTGTGTGGTCCACCCTTCCCTCAGACTACAAACCTACATGGCCCTCAGGCTTCCAGTGGAAGAAATGTCACTTCTCATGAATTATAGCAAGCTACTGTGATGATAAAATCGACCTGTATAACATAGGCAGTAAAATTTCTCAGGTGTTAACTTCTGTACAACCTCTCATTTTTGACTAAACTGCAGGCCTTTTGATAACCAACAGGACCACACAGGATTAGTTTACACCTCCCTCTGCCACACCATAAAAGACACATGTAACCAGGTATGGCCTTAGTCTCTTCTGTCTCAGCATTTTTCTAAGGATTCCTAACACTGCACAACCATTTTGTAGCCCTTCTGCTTCAACGTACACAGAGTGCTATTAAATCCAAAGCAAAGGATCTACTGACATCCCAGCCCATATGTGGTCTGTGACAGGAGATGGGCTTTGTTTCCTCTTCACCTTCTTGCTGTGGTCAGTACAGCCTTCTTAACTTGATTCTGGAACAGAGGAAAATGCAGCAACATTGTGCTCCCGTAGCTGTACTCAGATTACGAGGACAGACAAATTGAAACGCCCTTGTGGAATACTCAAAGATTTTAAGTTTTCCTGGACAGCTCCCAAAGTCAGTATGAGGGTAAATCATAGAATCATAGAATGGCTTAGGTTGAAAGGGACCTCAAGGATCATCTAGTTCCAATCCCTGCCATAGGCAGGGAAACCTCCCACTAGAACAGGTCACTCAAGGCCTCATCCAACTTGTCCTTGAACACCTCCAGGGAGGTTGTGGAGCACAGAATCACCGAATGTGATCTTCGATCTTCGATCACATTCGGTGATTCTGTGCTCCACAACCTCCCTGGGCAACCTGTGCCAGTGTCTCACCACCCTCACTGCAAAGAACTTGTCCCAAACCTTCTCCCTAAAAAACCTGAGTAGTCCAACAGCACGGAAAAGCTGATGCCTGCTATCCAGTCAGACAAGAAACAGCCACACAGTTAAGAGGGCTCAAAGATCGAAGCTATGCAGAAGGAACAACCCAAGCAGCTCCCTTCATTAGTTTTCAGGAAAGGAATAACACCAACTGGCCTGCCACTGCACTTCTGAAGACAAGAAGGAAATCATATGAATGAAGGAAGAGTGTTTTTAAAAAGTAAGCAAGCATGAACTGCATGTACTAGGAGCCCAAAGGCAACTCACTGAGATATCCACACAATGTGATTTAAATGCTCCTCTACCAGATACCTTCTACCTCCACACGGCCACAGACTCAGTATGTGCCACAGCAAACCGGCACAAATAAGTAACTGTAGAGGTCATTTCACAGAGCTTGCTCAAATCTTCTTAAGCACAGAAACTCCAGTTTTCTGGTGCAAGTCAAAGCTTAAAAGTGAGAGGCTGTACTTGGTTTAAAGTCCTGGTTATACCCATAAAGATTCCAAGGTTTACAACCCAAAAGGGAAAAGGTACCACCCAGAGGGACCTTGACAGGCTGGAGAAGTGGGTCCAAGCCAACCTCATGAGGTTCAACAAGACCAAGTGCAAGGTCCTGCACCTGGGTCAGGGCAATTCCAAGCACTGATACAAGCTAGGCAGTGACTGGCTTGAGAGCAGCCCTGAAGAAAAGGGCTTGGGGCTGCTGGTACATGAGAAGCTCAACATGAGCTTCCAGTGTGTGCTTGCAGCCCAGCGAGCCAACCAGATCCTGAGCTGCTTCAAGAGAGATGTGGTCAGCAGGTCGAGGGAGGTGATTCTACCCCTCTACACCGCTCTGGTGAGACCCCACCTGGAGTACTGCGTCCAGTTCTGGAGTCCCTGTTATAAGAAAGGTAAGAATGTAATGGAACATGTCCAGAGAAGAGCCACAAGGAAGATCAGAGGGCTGGAGCTCCTCTCCTATGGAGACAGACTGAGAGATTTTGGGGCTGTTCAGTTTGGAGAGGAGAAGCCTCTGAGGAGACCTTATTGTGGCCTTCCAGTACCTGAAAGGTGCCTATAAGAAAGCTGGGGAGGGACTTTATAGGGTGTCAGGTAGTGGTTGGACTAGGGGGAATGGATCCAAGCTAGAGGAGGGGAGATTTAGATTAGACATTAGGAAGAAGTTTTTCACCATAAGGGTGGTGAGACACTGGAACAGGTTGCCCAGGGAGGTGCTGGAAGCCCCATCCCTGGATGACTTTCAGCCTAGACTGGATGTGGCTGTGAGCAACCTGATCTAGTGTGAGATGCCCCTACCTGAGGCAGGGGGGTTGGAAGTAGACGATCCTTGAGGTCCCCTTCAACCCTGACAATTCTGTGATTCTGTGTATTTGCTCATCTGGGATTATAGTTACTGCTGAGGAAAAAAGAAATCGAGACTTCTGATTCTTAACCATGAATTCCAAAATTGCTCAAGTTCCTTTTCAAATTATAAATCAAGGTTACATTTAATACAGGAGCTGAGACACACTACAGAAGCAATACATTTCATGTTCGGATTGGATCGAGATGTCAGGCAAACATGAATTTATGGAGTTGAAATCCCTGTACAGAGGCTAAACTAGGAAACAGGTAGGTGTGGCTTTCTTCCTGCTGCTCAAGGAATCAAAGCACCATCAGAAATCTTTGCCCATTCCTTTCAATTTCACAGGATTCAATCTTCCCTGGATATTCTGAGTGTCTCAGTTATTAGATCTTCCTTTCCTGTTGCATTTTTTTGCCCAGTCAGAACCAGAAGGAAGTGACCATCTTCACTGCAGACCCTGATTTTATGAGGCAGGCTGATTAGTCATTGGGCTATTGTGTCAAGTTGCATCTGCAAGCAGAAAGGCCAGGTAATTAGGTAACAAATGAACTGAATTAGTAGAGACTCTTTTTCCCAACCTCTGCTAGAAAGATTTGCATGTTAAAATTCAAATCTCCATACTGTATGAAGCAGGAGAGGAAACAAAAAAAAAATAAAACCACAACCAAAAAACCTCATATATCATGCTGTACAGGCACACACACAGATGGCTTGTTGAATGTTAACCCTTCACCCACAACACTGGGTCACTGAACAAGCCACCTGTGTGTGCACCTATACATCATGAACTCACAGAATCACAGAACCTTAGAGGTTGGAAGGGACCTCCAGAGATCATGGAGTCCAGCCTGCCTGCCAAGGCAAGATCCCCTAGGGTAGTTTGAACAGTAATGCATCCAGGCAGGTTTTGAAAGTCTCCTGAGAAGGAGACTCCACAACCTCTCTGGGCAGCCTGTTCCAGGGCTCTGTCACCCTCACTGGAAAGAAGTTTCTCCTCAGGTTGAGCTGAAACCTTCTCTGTTCCAGTTTGTAGCTGTTGCTCCTTGTCTTACTGCTGCTGACCACCAAAAAGAGATTGCCCCCATCCACTTGACCCCTCAGATATTTCTACACATGGATCAGATCTCCTCTCAGTCTTCTCAAGACTAAACAGTCCCAGGGCTATCAGTCTCTCTACATAGGGAAGATGCTCAAGTCCCCCAGTTATCCTCATGGCTCTCTGCTGGACACTCTCCAGCAGGTCCCTGTCTCTCTTGAACTGGAGAGCTCAAAACTGGACACAGTATTCCAGGTGTGGTCTCACTAAGGCAGAGTAGAGGGGGAGCAGAACCTCCCTAGCCCTGCTGGCCACACTTTTCCTGATGCACCTCAGGATGCCATTGGCTCTCTTGGCCACAAGTGCACATTGCTGGCCCATGCAAAACTCGCTGCCCATCAACACTTCAAGGTCTTTCTCCATGGAGCTGATTGGTTGGAAGGGACTTCAAGGATCACCTAGTTNAGATTGAGAGAGTTGGGGGTCTTCAGCCTGGAGAAGAGAAGGCTTTGAGGAGACCTTAGAGTAGCCTTCCAGTGTCTGAAGGGGGCCTACAGGAAGGCTGGGGAGGGACTATTTACAAGGTCTTGCAATGACAGGACAAGGGGCAATGGGTTTAAACTGGCAGAGGGGAGATTTAGACTGGATGTTAGGAGGAAGTTCTTTACAGTGAGGGTGGTGAGGCACTGGCACAGATTGCCCAGGGAGGTTGTGGCTGCTCTCTCCCTGGAGGTGTTGAAGGCCAGGTTGGAGGAGGCCTTGAGTAACCTGTACTAGTGGGAGGTGTCCCGGCCTATGGCAGGGGGTTGGAACTAGATGATCCTTGAGGTCTCCTTCCAACCTTACCATTCTATGATTCTATATGATTCTATGATATTGTAACCAGGCCAGATCAACATCTCTGCAAATGTGTCAATCAGTATATTGTCAAATATCCCAGAGTACTTCCTCTTCCCTGACAGCTTCTACATATGGATATTCTTTGTCCCAACCCCAAACTCAGTGCATGCATTGCCCTGGTTTATCTCGCAGCTACAGTTCTTAGTGTGCTACAGCACATGGAGAAACTTGTGTGGAAAGAGAATGTGTGGTTTGAGGCTACATGGAATATTTCAATGAGGCAAATTAGGTCATGGGTTGTAAAAAGGAAATAATGATGAAGTCTGTATCATTCATTGGTTTGCTGAGAGGGATAAAAAGCCAAAAAGTAAACAATCTGTCTCACTCTGGTCTGAGACACTGAATCTATTTGCTTCCACTTCACTCCACTCTAGTATCTCTCCACTAATTTTGGCTAGCAGAAAGCAACATAAACTTTGCTGGTTGTTCTGTTTGCCTGTCTGAGAAACTAGAAGGAGAAAGAGAGGGTAGCTTTGAGCCCTTCTGGGCAGTTTCCTTTGTCCAGGAGGGAATTTGGATTTCTGTATTATTTCTAATTTGTATATAATTGTAAATACTTGTAAACATGTTCTGTGTATATATGCTTCTAAATTTAGCTTTGCTTCATATTACTTCCAAGCCATTTGAGCTAGTCTGGTAAATCTCAGTGGGGTGAGGGGGAGTTCCCAACCCACCACAGAGAAGATGGAAATAGAAATAAACCAATCTGAACAGATTCTCGGGTCTGTATTACTGCTACCAGCAGCAGACTAATTCTGAATAGATTCTCTGGTCTGCATTACCATTACCAGCTACCAGTTTATGAGGAGATAAGAGTTCTTGATACCAGTGTCTTAAATCTACCCGGACCTGAGTAAGGTATTTGACTCTGTCCCACATGACATCCTGGTCACCAAACTGGAAAAACATGGACTTGATGGGTGGAGCATTGCTGGATAAAGAATTGGCTGGATGGTGGCACACAGAGAGTGGTGATCAATGGCACAATGTCCACCTGGAGACCAGTGCCAAGTGGCGTCCCTCAGGGGTCAGTGCTGGCACCAGTGCTGTTTAACATCTTTGTCA
>WBNM01039523.1:99797-174542 GCA_013399055.1 Ramphastos sulfuratus | reverse complement strand
TGGGTTTTTTTTCTTGGAAAATGTCACTGTGTTTGAAGATTCCAGTTGCACAAATGCAGAAGGTAGAGTGAGGCTTTGCCGGCAACATTTCTGTCCTTGTGGTTCGTAGGAGTTTTGAACAATTAGTACCGTGACAGTGTCAAACGTGTTTGAAATCTCTCCAAGGCTTATGACGTCGAAGTCCACGTCAGTAGTTTTCCATGTTAGAAGGAATTCTTCTGATTCAAACTAGATGCATGTGTCAGGACACTTTAGTTTACAATAGTTGCCTGTGCCTGCCAGGCTGTTAGTTAAATAGATAGCAGGAAGCTGTGGCTTTCCATGCCTACCATCTAATTTTTAACCCACCGGGTGCCAGAACCGTTGCCTTTTCTTCTTGATGCAGTGTGGCTGTATAGCACGTTAAGAACATTGAGACTTCTTTGACTTCTTGGATGGACCTTAAAAGGATTCTGTCAAGGATTTTTGGTATTAAAAAACATTTGTCTATACAGAATGAGGCCTTTTTTAGTAAGAGTACACTGCCCAAGCTTAAAACTATATACCATGGTGTTCAGAAGAGTCCAGTGTGAGTGGTTACTCCATGAGTGCCTGTGGAGGCCATAACATGGTAGCTCAGGACCCTCTCTAGTGCAAGTTGCTGTGTTGTCATACCAAAATAAAATCTTGAGCAGTCCAGTAGATGCTGGGAGTATTTGCAAATACAAAATCTACATATAACTGAGGAGAATGTTAGTGTATTTTTGCAGGGACCTCAGTGATAAAATTTTTTCTCTATCTTAATGAAGCATTACAGTTAGTTTACATAGTGATAAATATAATAATTATTGTAGCAATGGCTGTGTGCCCAAGATGCCTAGGAAACTGAATATGAAATCTTTTTAATGGCATCATAATGGTCTTTGTAAGTGTTACAGATTTCCTAGTGTTATGTGTAATAAATAATGCACATTATTTTCCAGTGGTCTCATACAGCTCAACAGTGTGTACACACAGACAAGACTTTATCTTGAAAAACTGAATTTTATGGCAACTTTCTCTGCTTAGACAGCATTGTCCAGCAGTGGAAACACACTTACTACAGGATATGCAAACATTATGCTAGGCTTGCTGAGGAGGGAATGTGTCTTCGTGGAATTGGAGAGAGGTGAGATGAAAACACATGCTAGCTTTTGGAGAGTAAGTTGAGTGTCTTCCTCTCTTCGCTAATACGTTTTGGTGCCTTAATTTGTATTTTATAGATAATATATTTTGTGAGAATACACAGACCTAGCACAGTATGGCTTCCTTCCCTTCTCCCTCTTTCATCTCTCAAAGGAAACAATGTGTAGCCCATGTGAGATGCTTGTTTGTATATTCTGCTTCGCTTGGCAGACTATACCTCTTTTTACTTTGGGTCCCATTCCCGGCAAGGGTCAAACATTTAACTACAGAAATCAGCAGGAAGCTGTTGAACCAAGATGCATCAGGCAAGAGAAAAGCTGTTTGTGTTTGTTGTTTTTTTTAACTTCTTCCGACAGATTTGAGTTAAAAGTTTGTGGGAAAGTGTTAGGTCTTGGAATTTTTAATACCGAGACGTACTTCTTCCTCATGTTTAAAATTCTATGCCAAGAGTGTCTGCATGAGAATTTGTTCAAGATGGACCATGAATTTTCAGAATTAGCGATGAATCCTGTGTGGTCCTTGTACTTAAGGACAAGGGCTTCCAACAGCTCCACATTTTTGGGAAGCATGAGTCAGGTAAGAGTTAACAGTCCAACGATTAGCATCTGAGTAGAAAAAAATACTGCATCCATGGCAACTACAAATGAGACAATACTAAAATCAGGGATTTTAAATAATTCTTTCTTATGCCATATTTGTAGTGTTCTGTGAAAAGTAAAAGGGGAACAAGTAATGAAAAAAATATTTATATCTCTGGTGGTTTTCAGAGCCATGATTTCTTTATTACTTTGTCTAATCTCAATAATTTGGCTTATTCCTTGTAAAGAGTACAGTATCTCAAAGGCATTTGGCATTGTGGTGTTGCACAGATGACTACTTGATGAAACTCGGCGTTAGGGACTTATTTTTACTGTGACTTTGATGCTTTGGCAGAGAAGGGAGTGGAAAAGACAGGAGAGAAAAAGGGTGGCTGGCAAACAGAATACATAGCGTTTTCCTTTAGGAATACAACATACGTGGTCTGTCTATTGAGGAAACTTTTGGAAGTCTCTATTACTTTGAGTTCATGCAGAATTAAAAAAGAGTCTTCTAAAAGTCTGTTTTCTTAATGAATCTTGTCCAGCAAAGCCTTCCTAGTGCTTCACTGGCCCAGGTGACTGTATTGTTACAGTGCTGCCTTTGAGGGCTTTGAGATGTCTCTCCAATTGCAGCTACACCTGAGGAACAGTTCTTGCCTGGCAGCCTTACAGGGAAGAGGAACGGCATTGTCAGGAACAAAATAAGATGGAGTCTGTTTTAAAAGCACAATTTCTTTTGCAGCCTTCTAAGTATTAAGAATTTCAACACATCTTGTGGAGCTCACCACACACTAACCTTTATTCATGTTTTTGGATATACCATATTCCCAAGTATCAAGGGACAGAACAAGAGGAAATGGCCTGAAATTGCACTGGGGGAGGTTAGGATGTTAGGGAAAATTTCCTTACTGCAAGGGTGATCAGGCATTGGAACAGTCTGCTCAGGGAGGTAGTACAGTCACTGTCCCTGGAGATGTTAAGAAATGTGTAGACATGGCACTTTAGGACATGTTTTAATGGCAATAGTGGTGTTAGGTCAGTGGTTGGACTTAGTCTTAGAGGTCTTTTCCAGATGAAACAGTTGTATGATTCTGTACTGTGTAGGGGAGGTTTGCGTAATGTATGCAAGCACTTTCATTCTGTGTATTTGAAACGAAGTATACACTTAATATCCACACACATTTAAATGTTTTGGTATCATCTGTAAGGTGATTAATCTAATGGATCTTTTTGTACTTTAATTATCCTCTGTCACCCTAAAGACTACTAATTTATGAGGCTGACTAATTCCAGGCTAGTAGTCATTGATCATGGTGTTACTCTGTTGTAATTGTTGCTTAGAGTTCATTTCTAGTCTTAGCCAGAAACTTGTCTGGTCAACCCACAATGCCTAGGTGCCATTTAATTGGTGTGGTCAATAGACTGAAATACTGTGGTGCATGTGGAGGTCTCTTATCTTTTCCAGGGTGAGTGGAAATGCTGATTATGTGTTCAGTCACATTACACTAACTGCTGCTCAAGACTTTCATAGAATCATAGAATATTGGGGCTGGAAGGGACCTCAGAAGCTCATCCAGTCCTGCCTCCTATACCAGATCACACAGGAATGCGTCCAGGCGGATTTTGATTATCTCCAGGTATTCAACTCCCCTGGGCACCCCTCCACAACCCCCCTGGGCAGCCTGTTCCAGTGTCCTGTCACCCTCACAGTGAAAAAATTCCTCCTCACGTTTAAATAAAACTTCCTATACCTTAGCTTTCACCCATTGCCCCTTGTCCTGTCATTAGACATCACTGAGCAGAGCCTGGCTCCATCTTCCTGGCACTCACCCTTTACATATTTATAAACATTGATGAGGTCACCTCTCAGTCTCCTCTTCTCCAAGCTAAAGAGCCCCAGCTCCCACAGTCTCTCCTCATAACAGAGATGTTCCATTCCCTTCAGCATCCTTGTGGCTCTGCGCTGGACTCTTTCAAGCAGTTCTACGTCCCCCTTGAACTGGGAGGCCCAGAACTGAACACAGTACTCCAGATGTGGCCTCACCAGGGCAGAGTAGAGGGGCAGGAGAACCTCTCTTGACCTACTAGACACACCTCTTCTAATACACTCCAGAATGGCACTGGTCCTCCTGATCACAAGTGCACATTGCTGGCTCATGGTCAACCTCCCATCAACTAGGACCCCCAAATCCTTTTTGCCTTTGCTGCCTTCCAACAGATCAGTCCCCGACCTATACTGATCCCTGGGGTTGTTCTTTCCCAGGTGCAAGACTCTACACTTGTCCTTGTTGAACTTCATTAAATTTTGCCCTGCCCAACCCTCCAGCCTGTCCAAGTCTGGCTGAAATGACAGCACAGCCTTCTGCTGTGGCAGCCACTCCACCCAGTTTGGTGTCATCAGAAAACTTACTGACGGTGCCCTCTGTTCCTGCATCCAGGTCATTGATGAATATATTGAACAGAACTGGTCCCAGTACTGACCCCTGTGGGACCCCACTAGTCACAGGCCTCCAACTAGACTCCATCCCATTGACCATAACTCTCTGGCTTCTTTCCTTCAACCAGTTCCCAATCCACCTTACTACCTGATCATCCAGACCACACTGCTTCAGTTTAGCCAGAAGGATGCTGTGGGAGACAGTGTCAAATGCTTTCCTCCTCCTTTGAACTCTTGCTACAAGCTGATACACTGTAAGATGTTGCCGATACCATTTTTTCCCCTTAATAGTTAAAAAACCCTGTAAAATGTGCTTGTTAGGTAGAAAGTTCGGAGAGTTGCTTCAAACTACATTAAGTGGGCTCACTGATGTTTCATTGTTTCTCTTTTGTCTACCAGGTGGTTCCTGGTAAAACTGACTGGCAGTGAGGGTTCAGTGCTTCAGGCTGGTGCATGGTGGAAAATCTGCTTTGAGGAGGTGAAATGAAGTCTCGCTGTCTGCAAAGCCAGTTAGTGTGGTGCTGCACAGTGCTAGAGCCCTTAGCTCTGTGCAGTGTGTCAAGGGGGACTGTACAGCTGTGTGACTCTTCGTCAGAGCATGCCATAGGCCCTAAAACTGCTGTGCTGCAATGCAGAGGCAGGTATGCATGAGTATTGGTAGTGCTGAGAGGAATCAGCGAAGGGTATGTCCAGTTACTACAGCAGCTTGCTAAAAGCTGGAGCTGTCTGTTGATTCAAGCTTAGGGCTGGAGGTTAGCACATTCAAAGCTCAAATTGGGGACAGACAATATACTTCCTGTGACCCCAAGTCAATCACTTAATCTGAGTAATCTTACTTTGTGGTTTGTGTTCCTGTTTAAGGTAGGATTGATAGTGTTAGCCGCTGCCGTCTCTCTCAGGTGTGTTAGGATTAGTGAGTTAAATTTAGTTAAGACATGTCAGGTAGAAGCAGGAGATAAGTGTAGCAGAAATGCTGCCATTACTGAAATACCATCTCAGAGTAATCTTCTTGCTGACACTTCCCAAGCACAGGCCTGCTTTAGAGGGGGAATTTTTGAAGTTTGAATTATTTAAGGTAGAACAGATACTGTGATACCGGAAACTTCAAAACCATACTGAGATAGGGTTGTTGTTGTCACATTGTCTCTTGTAATCGGGAAACAGGCTTGTTTGCAAACAAATCAGTAACACACATCAGATGAAGCTGTCACTTTAAGGCTTCCTGCAGCATTTTAAAATAATGACTGTGTTGTGGGGGTCAAGTGAGTGTATTGGTAAAAAGGATGACAGGTTGCAGCTGAGCTGAAGGAAATTCAACTTGTCTCAGCTTCTGCACAGAGTTCTCACTACGATAGGTTGTACACTCATCTTGGATTACCTCCTTGCAACTCCTGCTGTCTGGCACAGATACTGTTTCCCTCCAAAGGCTGTGGAACTGAGAGTTAACTGTCAATGGAAATTTTGACTGCTCCAATTGGCTGCTTCTGACTTCACTACACAAGATAATGAGTTACCTCTCCCTGATGTAATAGCTTACAGGTTTTTTAAGGCTTTTATCTTAAGTAGCAGTGTGGAGGGAACTGCCAATACTTCTTGTTGTTTTTTTTCTTCATTGGAGAAACCCTAAACCTGCCTTCGGTCTGTGAGAGGGCATATTTGGGAGTTGGGTGGGAGGAGCTGCAGAAGAGGAGGGTGTTTAGTGTTTTGCTTCTCCCTTGCTTGGAACACTTGAGATTGAGTAACCAGGGTATCGTCTGGCATATCTGAGGCCAGTGCTAAAGCTTACAAAAGAGCTTAAGTCATTTCAGTAAATGAATTTAGCTGTTGTCCATCTACATCCTGTGCTTGTTGAGACTTTGCTGATTCCCAGCTGTTTTCTATTGCTTATGTGCCAGCAGTTGCTCCACCTCCTCTCAAGAGCTGGTGGAATAATTTGAGTGCTAACTTCCTCCAGGCAAAGTAAGTCAGGTTTGCTTAAACCTCCTAAGTGGTGGAAAGAGCTGGGCTGGCTCAGGCTTCTGCAGTGGGTTGGGAGTGCTCCTGCAATTCTTCATCTTTGCAGTTCAGGTGGCAGTGGCTTCCGTTATTGCCGTTAACTGCATTTGGAGAAATGATTTTGATATCCTTGGGAGCATTTATCTTTAGTATACACTTAAATGCACCAGTTCTGATGCTGTAGCAGCTTGCCTGTAGTAGAGGAAGAGGAGGGAAACAGCAGGAATGCCTTCTACACATGGCTCAGATTTCCTGGAGGCAGTAAGGGACGAGAATGTCATGGTAATGTTTAAACCTCTGTGAAACAGAGCCTTTGCATGTAGTTGCAGGAAGACTACTGTTAATAAAAGAGAAGGAGATTAAACAGGAGTTTATCCCAGAGGGTGCATATTTCCAGGCAAGAGGAAACATTAGTTGCAGATTCTGTTCTTTTTTCTAATATGCTGGTTGTACTGTCCAGGTTAAGGTTCTCTGCCCTATAGTTTCTGTAGAGGAGGATGATTTGAGCTTTATGGAGATCAGTCTATAATCTCAGTGATGAGCTCTACATTCAAAACAGTCCTATAAAATCGGTATACTACAGAAGGTGTTACAGATTTCTCTTTCAAAGGACAGGGGAAAAGATAATGTATGTGGCCTGCAAACTATTTGTTGTGGACTGAAAATCCAGTTTCTCTTTTTCAGTTACTTTGTCCCTCTGATTCAGTAAAAGTCTTCTAAATGGAGTCTTTGAAGACAGAATGCTTTCATTAATTTAGAGGTAGCTAAAGTACAGGGGCAAAATCCCTAGAAAGTTCTTCTAGTGCTCTGTTTTTTAACAAACACAGCCTTAGGAAACAAAGTATTTAGAGGATTATGTTATGATTCACTTCTGAACACTAGGAATTGAGAGTTAGGGCTGAAACCTGGTCTGTGGCTCCAAATGTTTGGAGGTCTTAAGCAATTTGCATGTGACCTTTTTGCCTAGAATAGAGAGAAGCCTCTAAGTCTGCGTTCAGTCAGGTTTGGCTGGACGATGGGGAACACAAACATGCTCTGATTGTAACCCAGGACCCTGAAAATGTTCTGTGCTCATGTTACTGAAATGCAGCCATCCTTAGAGCATCTTTCTATCCACCACTCTCTATTAGTCATGAAATACTGTAGGGTTTGCTAGGATGACAGTAGATTTGGTCAGAAATCTCTCAAAATACCAGTAGGGTTTTTTTCAAATCCTGAAGGAAAAGTAGAGAAGAATGAAATATTTTAATACTCTTTCTTTCTCCAAAGAAATCTTCCTCCCCAGTCAGGTCTAATTTTAGTAACACAGGTTAAGGCTGGTGGCACTGATTTCAGTGTTACTTCTGCCACTCTGTGGACAGAGGAGCTTGTTGTGTGTGGTCTTCACGATTTTTTTTTTTTTTTTTTTTTGTCTCCCTCCTCTCTCTCCCTCAACTCCACCACCCTCCCCAGTTGCACTGTAATAGAGAGATTCTGTGGATTTTCAGTTGTAGTAGCTGCTCAGTGGGAGTGTGAGAACTTGTGATGTAAAGCTCAGTTCTCACTTGAGAATTTCTTAGTAATTGATACAGCAAAATAGACCATTGCTAAGCTGCATAAGGAGTGGCACTCACTGGCTAGTCAATAAAATGAACTTAACAGAACTCTTCAAAATAAGAAAAAGAAGTTACCTGTAAGCAGCATCACTTGGTTTTGTCAATCATGTTCTTGGGCAACTCTCAGCTCTGTAAATGTTCCTACTAAATTAACCCCCAACAATACTCTTCGTTAAGCTTTTCCTAAGAAGGGGAAACTTTAATAAAACTTAATCAGGACTTAATGCAAGAAACCCTTTAAAAGTGAAGTGGCTGAAATAATTTTTGAAGATTAATAGGCTTGATTAGTTTAATATGAGCTGGATATCTAATATTAGAGGCAGCTTTTTTCATTGGCTTACGTTCTTGCATATATTTTGTTCTCAGTTATGAAGGATGTGTTTTCTGAGCAGGGCTTAGTGAAGTGGAATAAGTTATAGATACTTAGCTTGGCAAATGAATCTGCCCACACCTTATTTTCCTTTTGGGAGATTTGCTGGGAGAGAGCTGATATGGAACTAAGAAAAGACGATGTGGAAGTTGTGTGGAAGTCACAGACTTTGTAAGATGACTCCACCGAAACAGCTTCCTGTGATTGAGCTGCCATTGACACTCGTCACCAGCAGTGCTATATAAATAATGAAATCTGAAAGGGCACCAACAAACTGAAGAGGGTGGCAGGGTGCTTTGTCAGTTTCAGGTGAACAGGCAGAATTATTTTTATGTGCATTTTCAAGACTAGATTTAAAAATTTGTGTTGCTGCCTGAGGTATTTATGTAAAGCTCTTCTGGGCTTTAGTGAATCGAGCTTTCCAGATGCAAACAAGAGGTGTTGTTTTGGAGGTATGCACTTTCTAACTGATGGCAAGACCAGAAATAGGGAGACTATGCTTAGAGGCTGTGTGGTTAATGTTCTGAACATTAGTAGTTTTCATCTGAGGACTCAGTTTCCTCAAAGTTTCTCAGTTACAGACATTTTTTCTGAAGGCTGTTGGTGTCAGTTTGGGGATAATGAAGGGGGAAGAGGATTTGGGATTACAATTACTTGCTGCTTGCTATGTCCTATAGATAGCTGTGAAATAGCGCAGTTTGTTCAGGGACAGCTTTGCTACCTGGAAATAGAAAATAATCCCAGAGCGAAGGTGTGTCCCGCCACACACGTTTGGTAAATAAGGGAGCCTTGTCTGGCATGACAGATGAATCTGCCTGAGTTACAGGGCAGCCTTTTCCTTCCAAGTGTTCTCAGAGGCTTGCAATTGCAGCCCCGGTTTTAAGACATAGCATGTTCTGCACTTCTGTGGTTAAGAGCAATTAAAATTGTGGATTGATCAAGGTGAGGGGGCAAATAAAATGCTGTGTTTGGTAAGTGGTCTTGAGACCTATATCTAATGATTTGGCAGCTCCAGTCTATGTAGTGTAAAGGGGCTGAAACCAATCCTAAGAATTAAGTACCTCTCTGCCAGTGTGCTGAGAGCTGTTCCCAGCCGGTCACGTTCCGTGGTTGGCTGGGATGCCGAATAATATTATTCCTTCATGGAAACCTACCATTTGCTTTTGAACTCATGGATGTTCTTTTTCTGGTAAAAGTATGTTTGCTTTGCCTCGTGTTTCTGATAAAGATGTGGAGTTCAAGCTAGAATAGTTTCTTTTAAATTTATTTTTGTAATGAAATATTAATTTATTTCTCCAATGGTCAGTTCGCCAGAATCTAAACTTTGAACTGGCACTGCCCTGTAGAGCATTTGAAGTACTGTTGTTTTAACAGGGTCACTGTCAATTTAATTTTATCTCTAACATTCAAGTCTTGTTGGCTTAAAAAGTAATTAAAGAAACAAAACAATGGAATTGTTTAATATGAGCAAGAATGTTTTCTACTTCAGTCAAAAATTGTTGATGTTTGTCCTCTTCTGTGGAGGATCAGCCCCAGCCAGCAGCGCTAATCTGATCTAGTTTGCTTTTGCAACTGAGAAGTGAAACTTTTTGAGAGGCAGGAGAAGAGAGTGATGAAAAGACATGAAATACATTTTGAGTCTCTTTTGTGATAATTGGTTAAAAATAGGTGAATAATTGCAAACAATAGTACTAAACACTTGCATTTAAGAATTTGATGTTTTCTAGTAATGAGCCATGCATAATTTTTATTCTCCTAGGTTAATACGTCAATATGAGCTAAGAAAAAAATCATCTACAGTATGATTAATCTGGTACTTGAAAACACTCCTGTCTTCAAAAGAATGTCTTGTTTTGAAAAAGAAAACCTGAAACTTCTAAGTATCACAGCTCCTCCTTGCACACTGAAGTCTGTACCTTAATGTCTGGTGAAGTGACTTGTTCAAGGTCACAGCCCTTGGCCTGCTTGAAATAGAAGTCCAATGCCAGACCTGCTGTTCTCTGACATAACCACCAGGCATGCTTCTCCCAAGTGCATTCTAGAGCTATGATGACTACTCCTAACTTGAGAACATGAGAAAGCTGCTTGGAGAAGGAATGATGGAAGTTCCAGCAGCCAAGGGTTTAGTTTCTTCATATACAGAGCATGTTTTGAGTATGAAAATGCAGTATACATTCAGGTGAAGGAGTAGGAATTACTGGATGTCTGTGGAGAACATGATCCATATTAAAAGCATTAGGATGAGGAATGCCAAATTTCTTACTGTAGACAATCTGAAACCAAAGTGAATGTAAACAGTTAAATGTTTCTGTTACCATTTTACTTGCATTTTGATCTGTCAGGCAAGTATTCCTCAAATTCTTTCTGCTTCTGAAGAATTACCTGGACATATGTAGACTTCATCAAAGCTTTATCGTGGTACCTGGTTGTCTGCAGTTTGCCTGTTGGGTTCTTTCATTGAGGTGTTGCAAACCTTTTATTGTTTTGCTTAGCTAAACTTTCAACTACAGAAACAATTTCAGATTTTGAACAGAAGAACTGAAAAGGTACTGCCTTGCAATACATGGATATGTTTTTCACAGACTCTTATACTCTTCGAGATTCAATGATGCTGCTACCAGAATTTTAATATGTTGCTAGGAGTTAAGGTTAAAGGGTAAATTTTCATTGCTGTATGGACAGCTTGTAACAGGGCTTGTGAAAAGCAAATGCATGAGATGAATATAAACATATTTTTTCTTTATAGAGTTTTGTTCCATCTTCCCTGGGTATGCAGAAGATTTTTCAGCTCATTCTGGGAAAAAGATGCAGTGAGAGGAAGGGAGTAGGAGGGATTTAGCTGCAGTTTTAGAGGTTCATAGAAATGCTTGTACTTTGGACAATTTGATACCCCAAATGCTTTCAGTCTGGGTTGTGTGGATGGCACAGCTTGCTGCATAGCTGTCGCATCTGGAGTTCTTCCCAAGGATTGTAGCTTGCATTGTGGCTGTATTAGAGGCAGGGACAGTGCAGTGCACTTTTATTCAGCTATTTAATAATCTCAGTAATCAGAATCCCCTCCTTTGACCTGCTGGCCATGTTGCTTTGAATGCAGCCCAGCATGCAATTTTAATATGCCCCTATGTATTTTGGTCTTTCTAAACTTACTAAAGAATCAATAGCAGAGAATTTTGAAAATGGGCTTGAATGTTTTTAACAATACAGGTGTTCTGGCACTTAGTGTTTTTTCAGGTTTGAAGAGCTGCATTGCAGGTCTTCCCTTTCATCTGCAGAAGGGCACTAAGACAAGCCACTTGCCTTTTGTACCTTGTTCACTGGTGTCCTGATAACACTTGAAAAGGGGGTGTATGAAATGTAATGCTCTGCATTTAGAACAGCAAGGTTTGGTTTGTTTCATTTCCAGAACCTAGTGAACGTCTCTAAATATGTCAGATGCCATCTCAGCACTTTGCCAGAGCAGCAGTTGGAGCAACAGTTGGTGAAGCTTGGAAGCATACCTGATGGCTTTAGTCATCTGAACGTTGCATTTTTGTCAGTTGGTCCTGGAGAGGAGAGTGGAGGATCAGGATGGCTTACAAGCCATGCAGGACCTGAACAGTGGTTTGGAATTTGCCTGAAGGCAATAGCAGGCTTCTGAAACCCATACGACAGAAAATGTTAGTATTTCATGCACTCTATTGAAAGCTTTTGCTTGCCGTTGTAATCAGCACTGTCTCATGTTACTAGAAGAGATGGATATAGACTGTAAATGTGTTAGCTTCTTTTTTTACCTTCAAGTTTGATGCCATAGTATGTTGGCTAAGATTCTTGTCTGTAATCAGTGGCAGGTTTTTGTGCTTGGCCAAATCAGGTTGTTGAGAAGGGGCCAAAGTACATCCCACATGGTAAAGCTTCTTTATTGCTCCCTGGAGAGGAAGGAGGCTTCAGATGTACCACCTGGAGCCCTGCCCCTCACTTGGCTGTTGGATCTTTCCTGGCAGCCACAGCTGGCTTGGGAAGCCTTTCATTACTTCCTGGACTACTTCCTGAAAAGTCTTTAGGGGCTCAGTGAGATAAACCTGCTTGTTTCCTCTACGGTTTCCTCATGACTAGTTTACAGTACAACTTTTCCTGTTTCAAAGCAGGGGGGCAAGTTTTTCTTCTCCACCCACTTGACTAGCCAGTCACACTTATGGCATGTTGGTTTGTCCATCCTTTTGCTGTATCTCTGTTTTACCTTCCTTGTATTGTTTTAGTTTTGTTGTTTTGTTTTGTTTTGTTTTTTCTTATCCAGAAAGCTTAAAGTGAAGTGTTTAAATTTTGCCAAACTTCTGGTGGCCATAGGACTATTTGTGCATGCTTCAAAGCGGGGTCAGACAAAGAATTGCCAAGTCCTTTCCTTCTTGCGGCACTGCAGTTGGTAACTTCTTGCTGGCCTCAAATGTACCCAGTAAGCTATCCCCCCACCCCTCTAGCAGACCTCTCTCTTTGGGATCCCTCTCACTGCTACCAGAGCAGTTGGTGTTTGCACTCTTCAACCTTTAACCTCAGAACTTTTCTAATAGTTGAGATTTATAAATTGGCTCTTGCATTTGGTAGATTCACTGATAATTTGTAATCAGAGCTTTTCCACTCAGCAGAGTAAAAATAACCTCATTTCTGGCAGTTTGCTTGCTGCTGTTTGTGTTACTGACCAGTTCAAAATCCAAGGTACTGAAAGTATTAAGCTGATGTATAGATTGATGAAAGTAGTGTGATCATATATGAATATATAGTGTGGTTTATATGTGTGCAGTAAACACACATATAGATAATATGTGTAAATAGACAATGTATTTGTTATCTGTAAGGAGTTTGTTTCTGGATCTTTACTTCAGAAAAGAGAAAGAAGTCAATAGATGTTCATTCTGTTGTGTCTAGTTGCAGTTTGTATCATCTGCTTTTCTTACTATCTAGTTATCATCCAGTCCAGTGGTATTTTAACTGCAACTCCCAACTGATTTATGGTGGTTACTTTTAACAAGAAAAATTATTTCTGCTGTTTAAGCCAATGTAGAGACAGTGATTTAAGAACACGAATGTGAATATTGTTTTGGGTGGTGGAAGAGCCAAAACTGAGTAGAAGCTAACTTGCAACTCAGGCTCTAATTACATCTCATAAGCTTGAAGTATTATTACCTGCAGTATTATTTCAGGCTTCTGAATTTCCAGAGCTTTGAAGTGAAGAGCAATAAAGTGCAACATGTGGAAGAAATTTTCAGGACAGTCAATCTGTTACTTGTGAATAAATCTTGAAGAAGAAAGGAAAACCCAGAATTTTCGTTAGAGCTGACAATGACCTAGATGGTAGTTCAGGAATTACTGATCTCCCTAGCTCCTGTACTTCCTTCTTTAGGAGATGCAGATAGTTAACTACATATTTAGCCTTATTTGCTGCAGGAAATAATCTTAAAATTTTAACTGTCTTTTTCCTTTTGGGTAGGACTTTAAAGTCCCCCAAGGAAGCTATTTAACACTAGCAGTCACTTCTTACTGAAATGTTTTGATGATCTTTGTATTCAAAATTAATTGTTTTATAGAGGGCTTTATTTCCATTGTGCATTTAGAAGTAACGAAATACATTTTAAAGATTGTAATTTAAGTAACACAAGTTCTTGTCACCACTTCAAACACCTGAACTCTGATTCCGTAATTGTGCTGCCCACTTTAAGGGTATAGTTCTTACAGAATGGGTGTGTAATGGGTAGTGTATATCTGCTGCTTAACTGTTCAGCTGTGTGGAAGTGAGAGTTTGGGTTTGGAAAAATGATGAAATGGGAACTTGTGGGTTTTAGTTGTCTCGTTTTCCCCTTGCTGTAGAGGAAATGCAGACCTAAATGTTGCATTTTTATGTGTCTGTAAGAAACTGTATGACTTTTGCTTATGTATTGACTTCTGTTTGACCCCCATTTACTCATTTAAATTTGGGAAAATAATCTGAGGGGAGTTTGAGGACTTGATTTGCAGTGCAGGACTTGAACACTTGATCGCTAAGCTGCTTTTTGTTCAGTTGCTGAAGGCAGTTTGGTTTCACATGCCCACCCTTGCTTGAACCTGTGTTAGGAATGCCATCTTTCCTGAGCCATCAGTAGCCTATTTTATACATTTAATTTAATTTAGAGTTTGTTGATGGTACAGAAGCAACTTGTATTTTAGTATGTGGAGATCCATACATAGGCAATGTCTGTGTGATCAGATAGCAATGATTGGGTATAGGACCAATGTGCTTTCATACCTGTTAGGCAAGTTACTGATTCTTCTCTCTCATGCACAGAAGCTCCTTTGAAAGGCTGAGACCTGAGCTCTGCACACCTTTGGCTTTTGAAGAGCTTGACCTTGAACACATGGCTGTGTGTTTTTGAGCCACTAGTTGCTCAAAACTTGTATTGCTCTGTATTTGTTCCCTTTTTCATGAACGAGTTCTTTCTGTAGCTGAAATGAGCGGGTAGCCTGGTTTTTTGGGTTTGTTTTTGTTTTGTTTTGTTTTTTGGTTTTTTTTTTTGTTTTTGTTACCTGGTAAGGACACTATTTTCTCTAGCTTTCAGTAGTCCACACAGATCCTTACTGGTAAGAACTTGGAGCAAGAGAGGAGGGGAAAAGTAGAGCAGCAGATAGCAGGGTTGGGGGGTTGTTTGTTTGTTTTGTGGCTTGTTGTTTGCAGACACATGCACCCCTCCCACCCCCTCACCCCCGCCCCATAGTGTAGTACTCATTTATGTGTGTGGAAATGAAACTGGTTTTCATAATCTCTGTTTCCCTGAGAAGCAGCAAGACAAACAGCTGCAAGTGTCTGCTCAGTAGAGACCTGCTGCTGCCAGAAATTGAGCTGATAATGATGAGTGGCTCAGGAGTGTAATTAAGGTCATATTAACTCAAGCAGCTCCTCCTACCTTAAACGTAAAAATGCAGGAAATGCATCATGCAGGAGAGCAGTTCAGGGGTGGGTCCTGTTGGGCAGAGGGCTCTGGATCCTTGTGTAGTAAAACCAAGGGAAGTGCAAAGAGATCTAAATGGCTTGTAGAGGAATGTTGGATGCAACCATTGTTCGGTTTCAGAACATCTTTCATGTCATATTGCTGGAGGTACTTCTTCACCAACCTATCCACAGTGCGCACAACTCTGTGTTGTACTGGAAGACTCCTAAGGGTAGCTAGCTGGAAAGGTTTTATTGATGTTGAAACTGGAGGAAGATCCTGTATAAGCTGTCATCTACCCTGCACTGTGGTGGAGAGTGTGGGTGAGAAAGGCCTAGAGATGCAGGAGATTTCTTCCAGCCTTGTTTTTTTTCCAGACCTTCTGAGGTGTGATTTATGAAACCTATCAGAAAAATAGTGTCAGTAAATGCTGACAACATTGAGTGTGTCATTCAAGGAAAAATAATGCACTGTTCAGAATCAGGAAGGTGTTTGAGAAACGCAGAGTAAGTGCTTGAAGTAAAACTGTATGTGATATAGGTGTGCTATAAGGATGCTCATTTGCTTCATTTTCAATTCAAAAGACTCACTCTAGCTAGTGCAGTGTCTTTGGAGGATCTCTTGTCTCCAGTTGGTAGGTACATCTTCAAATGTCAGCTGTGGTTACTTTCCCACATTGAATTTCTGACCTGTAAAAGAATAACACCATCATAATTTTAAACTGTTCCAAGAGCTGCTTTTGTACTTGATGTAGTTTACATGACAGATCTTTATATCAAAGATTTTTGTTTGGAAAATGCTTCTGGGCTAAGATTTCAGTGTAATACGTAGCCCAGAGGAAGTCCTATGAAATCTTAAATAAGATTTTTTTGTGCTTAGGTTCATAACACACATTTTTAACTGTAGTCGTATTAATGGTGGTGGTTAAACTGAAACAGTTTTGCGAAACATACTGGTTGGTATTAGTCAAATTGATTAAATTGGACTTATTAAAAATTTTCCTGAAGTTGGCTTCTTTCCCCGATACTGTACTTTGGCTCGAAGAACGTAACCACATTTGAGAGTTTGGAAGAAAATCCCTAAGATGACAGTGCACTGGTGATAACGTGCAACTTTGTGCTGCCGAAATAAGTTATTTATTGTGGCTTGGGAGTTGAGGGTCTGACCAAATGGAGGCTTTATCGCAGTCCGACACAGTGTCTCATTGTCCTGCAAGGGCAAAATGACAACTTCCTCCATGCAAATCCTCCTTGTATATAGCCCCTGATGAGAGGACTGTGCTGTTTACTCTTCTCTAAACAGTGATCTAAGTATAGCTGTCAGTAGTAGCAGTACATTTTTTGGATGGTTATTAAAACCCAAGAATTCTTTAGAGGAGTAGCCAAGTGGGGTTGAAATGGATTTGCACTCTGTACAGGAATGGTGTACTTCTATTGTATTTCTTGTGTGGATTTTAAATCTCTGCAAAGCCAAAAGTGCCAGGTTTTGAGATTTTCCAGAGGCATGGAAGTACTGATGGGATGTGAACATGTTTCCATCACTCTTTTATTTTGTAAATTGGTCCTGTCATGAGGTGGTGTGTTCCAAAGCCTGTGTCTAATATACAGCAGTGCAGGAGGAATGAGGAATGAATCTAGTGTGACAGGGGTATCAGAGCTTTGTAAGGTGCTTTTCTTGAGTCCAATCAATAATTAAATGCATGGAAACCTTGTTCTTGCACTTTGGTCAGGTTTAATGTGCAGGGTTAGAGAGAAGGAGACAAAGTGTGCAGGAACTGTTCCTCACCCCTGCTTGTTTTGATAGCTTGAAATTCTGTGGTCGAATGTCCTATCTGTATTTTCACTTTCCCCATGTTAGGAGTGTTTTGAAAACTTGCACACAGCAAATGCTTCCATATCCTCAGCAAAAGCTGTGTTCTGTGAGTCATTTACAGTCTTGGTTCCTTAGGAATGAAAGTCATTATGTTCTTGATTGAAAAATCTGTTTAATGATTTGGAGAACAGGTTTCTGTGCTTGTTTCTTGTGTGTTTTTTTTTTTTTTTTTTTTAATAAAGATCAGCCAGAGTTGCCTGTGAAAAACTTGTAATTGTCATTTCCATGCATACCTGGGGAAGATTCTTACTTCATAACAGTGAGAAGCTGAAGTGCAGTTTCTGCTCCAGGTGGTCAAGTGAGCAGTTGAGTTCACTACACTGCAGCTTTCTGAGTAGAGGTGGTGTTTCCTTGTACCAGAGGATTTTTATGTGACATGGATGTGTTTTTCTCAGAGCAGTATGTGTATGGAAATCAGTTTGCTATTGATTTTTTTTTTTTCCTTTCTTTTTTATGTATTTCAGGGTATGGTTATAGCAGGCCAGCTTTTTCTATACTCAAAGTCATGAAAACAAACAGCAAAGAGAGAAGCGGTTCTTTAAACAAATGAAGTGCTGAGGAGCGAGGGAGTTAGTGCTTTTGAAAGTGGTGATTAGGAGGGTAACTCGGTGCCTCTTTCTCCTGCCTTTGCGAGGCCCTGTGTCTGTTTTAAGCTGCTCCAGGCACTGCAACCTAGTCTCAGCAAGCGTGTCAGCGTGAGGCACCTCGAAAGGGGGAAAGGAAGAAAGGAGAGGGTGGCCTGTTTCTGCCCTTTTTGTGTGTGTGTGGGAAGAGGAATGACATGGCGTTTGGCTTTCCACACGGCTTTTTATACCCATAGCCTCCCCAGGCTTGAACTGAGGATGCTTGTTTGCCATTAGACCAGAGGTTTTGTTGTTGCTTACATCCCAGAAAGAGCTTTCTCCTGGCTCTATTTATGAGCCAGTGCTGTTTGAGCTGGCTGTGATTGGGAGGAAGGAGGGAGGCAATGAATGTGGTGCCCTCTTGTTTTTCTCTTGTACAGGAAGGAAAAAGCTGAGGAGCCTGTCCTCCTCCTCTGAGTCAGCTGTGGTTACGGTTTGCTGAGTAGGCGTGCATGTTTTGAAGGAAAAAGCAGCTTCAAATTAAGTCAGCTAAATACTGTGCCCAAAGAAGTTTTGGGAGGTTCCCCCACTGTGGACATACTCTTGATAGAGCTGATGGTTTAGGGTAAAACTGATGGTTTATGATAATACGAAAACTGTTGTCTGCATTGGGTAATTCTAGAGCTAAATACGAAAACAGGTTCTGTGCCTTGGTGAGTTTTCCATTTTTATGGCTGTTGTTTACCACAGCAATTTGAGGTACTGAGCTGCAGTGAGAAAATAGGATTAAGCAATTCACCAGTAGTATGGTCTCCCTCTTGTAGGTACATGGAGGTCTTGCTAGTACAGCAATGGTGAGCTATCTGGATGTACACTGTGCATGTTATGTTGGGTGACTTGTGGTCAACATGGAAAAAAAAAGAATCTGGAAGAGGACTTTATAAAATGAGAGGATAACTTTGGAGGCAGAAGCGAACATCTTCCATGGTGGTGGAATATAAGAAAAAGGATGCCAAAGAAGTTCTTAACCTGACTTCACAAAAAGAGGAGTCATCTAAAAGTAGATAGGTAAATGTAATTGTGCTATGAAGCAGCTCTCTGGTAGTGGTATTAGAAAAGACACATGGAGACAACCTCAGTTCCCCCACTGTGTCTGGCCTGTCATTGTCATACAGAACAAAATCACTTAGTTGAAAACATAAGTTAAAATTACCAAACAATAACAAAGGGATGGATCTGTGAATGTTTGTCGTAAGCAGATGCTTCAAGAGTGTGCTACACTGCAGATTTGTGAATAGTCCTATTGGTATTGATTGAGTACTCCAGGGAAGTGAAAACGAACTTTAGTTGGCACTGATTCTTTCCACATCTAACCAAGGTCTGTAAGATGCTCTGTAAGGCAGCCTGCTTTTTTTTCCAGTATCTCCTCTGGTAAGTACTGAGGCACTTCAGTGTATTTCTAACTGAGCCACACACAGATGCTTTTAGATCAAGTGGTGACATCTGTAGTCTCAGTACTCAGTACAGTGTTGGACTATCAGCTCTAGGTGATGAGCATATTGACAGGTGAGTGAAGAGATTGGAAGTACAAAATTATCGCAGAGGCCATGCAGCAGTGAAATGGGTGTCCTGTTGCTGAGATAAAATGGAGGTAAGTGAAGTTTCTGTTCTAGCTGTGACTCAAGGACTGTTCAGTGTTAGAACACAGGATGCAGTAGATAATAGCTTGATTTTTATTGCATGTGCTCTCTACAGTATTTCTCAGACAAGCTTGATGCTTAACCGAACACCTTCTGATGTAACTCACTGCCAGTGTGACAGGAAGTGTTAATTCTTTACTTTTGTCTTTAGTAGCTGTATCTTTGCTAACAGAAACAGTTTGTTCTTATTTTGTGACAGAGATGGAAACTCATTTGTTTTGCCTTTTTTTGTGTGTATCTTATCTTTTTTCCTGCCTAAATGCACACAATATGATTTGTGGTGGTTATTCTTGGACAAACTGATCTGAAATTAAATGTAAATGACACTGTGTATTTTGCTAGCACAACTGGAGTTCTAAGTGTACATCCTGTTTGTCACTTTCTTTTGGTGTCTTGTGAGGACTTTGATCATGGTGAAGTTGCAAGAAAGTGCATAATGATGTTTAAGTGGAAGAGGAATGTATAAAAGCTGTTTTACTAGTCATAAGCCAGTGCTCATCTTCTGTAAGAAAGAGACTTTGAGCTGCCACCCACAAGAAAAAAAGTAGAAAAATATATGTGCTTTGTGAATGGATGCAAAATTAGTATTTTTAAAGGAATACTGGATACTAAATACTGTCTCCTCTAGAGTTTCTGGTTACTTCCATCACTAAATGTCATCTTGGGTCTTGGTAGATTGCTGAGATTTGAGACCAAGTTTCCTCTTGAGAGATAATGATCACTGGCACTTGCAGTTTGTGGCTTCTGTGTATGTTTTTTTTTTTTTTTTTGGGGGGGGGTGGGTGTAGGTGTTTTGTTGTTTTTTGTTTTTTTTACTAGAAGCTTTAAGTTAGCCATAGAGTGTTGAGTGTTTTGTGGGTCATGGTATTTGGGCACAAATGATGTGGATCTTCTGTGGACCCTCCATCTCTGTGCTGCTTGAGGTTGTGGAGAATCAAGATTAAGACAGAGAGTGACTCTCTTAGATTTTAATGTTTTTCGTACTGAAAATCTGATTCATGAGCTAGAGAAAGAGCTGTGATATACAGGCTACAAAAAGAACCCAGTGTGGTGTTTTTCTGAAAAGTTTGATCTGCTTTTGATACTGAAGAGAAGGGCATTGCAGAGATTTAAAGGATAATATATTGTAAAGTTTTGAAAGGTGTTTGTTACCTCAGTGGGTTACCTATGAGGCTGTCCAGACATTTAAGCTCGTCACAAAATACCTTTAGGTTTTAGGGTAGAGGCAGATACACAAATTTAAGGAAAACCAAGCAAGTGCCTCGTTACTAGGTTGTTCTCTAAAACATTGTGCTGTGGGGCAGTGATCAGAGGTTTACATACAACAGGGCTTGAAGACAGTGCTGTGGAAAAGGTTGATCATTGTGTTCTCTCATAAAAGTGGTCCTTTTTAAGTTGTGATGTTGCTTTATTCATTGAAACAGTGCTAGGATACGTACATGTACATATACACTGTGTGGGTCTTACATGCGTCTATGTACATACAAACCTTAGTACTAACTTCAGCTGGTACTTTTCACATGTGGCCAGTGCACAATAGCTTAGCTCAAGGCATGTGGCCTTGTGCATTGACAAACTGTAACTGTTTCTGTGTTTTGGCCAAATGAAAAATGAAGTCTAGATTAATCAGGCCAAGCAAGCAGCTGAATGGACTCTACTCCCCAATTTATTTCTTATTATTTTGAAAATAACAACACAGGAATGTGTTCTACTTAGCAAATGGTGCATTTTGTATTTATTTCCCGCCCCCCCCCCTTCCCTTTTTGCTATTGAAGTGCCCCAGGTTGTGGGAGTCACAGATGATGTACAGAAGAGTTTGGTGTTACAGTTGTCCTCTAATAATTTTCTGGTCTTGCTACTGGTATTTTAATTAGAATAGTTCCACCAATGTAAATGGAAACCATGCCCATGGAAAATGGGTGCTGGAGTATTCATCAAGAAAATGTTCTCCTGCAGAACTTGTTGGTTCAACCATTTGTGCTGGGGTATAAAATCTTTGGTAATTACACCTGTGGAGAACAACAGTCATAAATGATTTTCATCAAATGCCAGTGGGAATTTCTCCCTAGAAATATGCTTTAGAGTTACATAGGCAACTCTCAAAATACTTTACAAATACCTCTTTTGGGGAGAGGTGCCAGCTGTGGTTTGTTTTTGTATCTGATAATGATGTGCCTGCTCTTCAGAGGCTGTGACTATGGGTAAAAAAAACGGTCTTTGAGGTTTCATGGATGTGTGACAAGAAGGAATGGAACCTGAGAGGTGGGATGGGAGGGGGGGGAACGACGTCCTGCATTTTTTGAGTGCCATTTTTGTGAATCTGAGCTGATGGATATATGAGTAGAGTAAGAAGTCATCTCTCAGGAGTTTTACTGCCTCTTTTTCGTAACTGAATACATCCAGGTGGGTCAGATGTAGTAACAGTTGTCTGGGTGTGAGTTTGGAAACCCTGTTTTCTTTTGAAATGCCTGTGAGATGATGGATCGCTGCTGAGGATCTTGCACCACCTTACAGTAGTACTCTGTGGGCACTTTTATGAAACTTTGACAATGAAATACTTGCACCTTTAATCCATGTGATTCAAGTTCAAACTTGTCTTAAGGCCTTTTTTTTTTTTTTTTTTTAATGAAATTGCTGGTGATAAAGATGTAGCAGGGATCTTGAGTTAATTCTTCAGTGCCTATTTTTCTACTAGTGTAAATGTGATGCTTCCTTTCTTCCTGTACAGTGCAGACCAAACAAATCAGCCGGGCAAGCCTTCTTTTCCTGCTTGAGAGATTTAAATGCCTGCTCTTGCATGTTGTTAGGGCTGGGGCCCTCTCTGGAAATTTAGCAAAACAGAAGAGAGATCTTATTTGTCATTTTCTACGTTGTCAAATTATTCTAATTTTGGAATAAGAAACCGCTTTCTTAAGGGAATTACTTATCTTCTTGGAAAGTTGGCTGTAAAAGTAAACCTGTTATTAAATGGCTTTGTAAGAAGTGGATTAAAACTTCCTGATTATTGTTTAGCAGGAGAATTGTTCATTGTTCAGCAGAAATTTATGTTTGTTTAGCAGGAGAATCAGAAATGAGTAACTCATACTGGTGGTGATAATTTCAGTAAGTTAATTAATTTTCTGAGAATGAAACAAGGTCAGGCCTTGACCCTTTTTACCATGTGTCATTAATTACTCAGGTTTTTGGGCAATGCTTATACATGTTTTTATTGGTATTCCTACATCTGTGCAAATCCTGACCATAAGCAGGTGGGTTCTTCACCTTCCTGCATGCATCTTCCTCCCTCCTGTGCACATTTTCAACTTTTTTTTTTTAAAGCACTTTAGAAATTCCCCTTTGTAGCTACAAAGAATGCACTGTATTGCCTGTGAGTTATTAGTCCTGATATTGTTATGGCACGTTAGAGTCTTGTTCTATCCAATTAAAATGTTCTGAAGGAGTCGTGAGTTACAAATAACAATACAAATAAGGAGCAATGATGTAAGCTGGGGATGCATAGCAAAGCTTTTCATTGCTTTGAAGCTAGCAAAATTTGAGGCAGTAACTTCCTGAAGTCCTGTTTTACTTGTTCATTTCTCTATATCTGCACATCTGCAGATTCTTTCCTTAGAGTAAGGACCAAGGGAAGTTTTGCCAGGTTAGGCTGGCAGGAGTGGTGCAGCTGAAGCCCAGGCTGAGCCTGCTAGAGCTCCCCTGGTCCCACACACGGGCGCCTCTATCTACGCAAAGCCGCTCTTGGTAAAGAAGCCTGCAGAGTCTTCCCGCTGCCACACATTTCAACTTGAGGAAGAGGTTTGAGAGAGGAGAGACAGAGCGCATGGCTCCGGAAAAGTACTGGAATACTTCTTAAAGCAGGTTTTGTCCCTCTGGCAGTGTGTTGGCGAGGGGCAGGGCTGCGTGCGCATGCGGTGCTGGGGCTGCAGCTGGAGCAGCCATTTATGAATGAGGCACCAGAAGGGGGAGGAGGGATTTCAGCTACAACAGCCTGCTGCTAGCTTTCATTCACTCCTTGCAATCGCGGTGTAATTGGTGCTCTGTTATAATACTATGATCTATTGTGTTATTAAAACAAAATGCATTCCTTCTTTTTCTACTGGTCCGTTGGGTGGTTTACTTCCATTTCATGCTGTTGCTTTCCTGCATCTTTTCCCCTTTCCCTCCTGAAGCCCACTCGTATATTGAAGGTCACATCTCCTGATTCTACCTTTTCTTTGAAAAAACCTAGCAAATCGCCCAGCTGCTCCCTTTCTGTTCTACCCCAGTCAGGAAGCCTGGGTAGAGCCCTGCACCTCTTGGCTCCCCTCGCTGTTCTCTGCAGCAGCCGCACTCTGCATCTCGCCTGTGTCGCCAGCCCTGACATGGCTGTTGTCAGAGGAAGCATCAGGCCTGTTTGAGGCACAAGGAGGGCTGGATGAAGAAGGACTGTGGCTAGTGCAAAGCTCTTCCTCCTTCTGGCTACTTTAGGTAGCCCATTATTTTCAGCACTTCAGACCCCTTTGTTGTGACTGAATTGAAGCCGGGTGACAATGGCACCCTTGCTTCCTATTCACAGAGAAATGAAGAGACAGGCCATTGTCCTAAGCATAATTGAGCCTCTATCAAAACAAAAACACAAAGAGATGGGCAACTCAGTTAAAGCTGCTTGTTTGAGCTGTAACAGTGGAGGCCGTTTAGAACTAGAAACCTAATTACCAACAGTAAGCTTTTTAAAACCAGTGCAGCGTCCCTTTTTCATTTGAGGTGTGCAAGTTAATTATTTTTTTTAAGGTACTGAATGTTATTTAGAAGTAGCAATACCATTCATAACACCTCACTAAACACCTACTTCCTAGATTTAGTTTTTAAAACTTTTTATTAAAAACCCAAGCCGTGTTCACAGGAGATCACAATCTTGATACTGGCATCCAAAATGTCACCTCAGCACAGGCAGCCAAGCCAGTAGTTTCAAGAAATACTGAAACAGCATGTGCTAGGTGGAGTTTATATTATCTTGCAGTTTTCATTAGGCCCAGTGAAGTGATGTGCTTAGCTGCTGTTCTTCCTGTCTCAAAGCATAATTAGTCATTTTTCCACTCTACTACACAAAGTGCAGCATTCTTCTGTAACCAGCCTTATAAGAACTACCAAAAACTACCCCTTAAGTCAGTTAATTTTCCTTAGTCTGGGTGGGAAGCTTTATAAGTAATTTCCACTGTAGGGGGTCATTTGTCAGCTGTAGGAGAGTGAAAATATTTGTAACAGGTAGTGGAAAGGGGATGCTACTGCTCATCATCCTTCTGACTAAAAACCCGGTCTCTTTTCTGATCACACTGAGTAGTGCACACATGGTTAAACCACTAAAACCCCATATATTACTGTTTCCAAAGAAGTTGGTATTTCGAGCATCAGAGGAAATGCTAATCTCTGTGCTAAGGAAATGGTAACATCCAGGAGATACCGATAAGTGTGCATCTTCTGATGTGGCTGGTACATGTAGGGGAGCAGATGTTCCACTATGGAAAATCTCACTAGAAAGCAGGGATATCCAAGCTGGCCTGTGACTTCAGAAAGACTTTTTAAAAGGCTTATTTGGCCGGATATGGGAAAAGATTGGGAAGTATGGTGAGGGAAAGTAATTTCCTGGGATTTTTATGTGATCCTTTGGGGATTGTATCTAGTGGGAATGAACTGTACCAGGGATGGGAGAGAAAAGGTTCATCTTGCTCATAATCTGTTAATATTATGATTTTGACTTGATTTTTTAACCAAGTGGATATTTTACAATTTTCAAGGCAAAGCAGAGACTGCTGCTTTAATACGTTGTTGAGCAGCTCCATTTGCTGATGGCTGTCATTGTGTAGTGATAGGAAGGCAAAAACACCACTATTTGGTTGGATAGAGCAAAACCTGTCCAAAATACTTGTAGTTCTGGTGATACCACAGTAAACAGTAATAAACTTCTACTGACACAAAACTAAGTATTCTAATTCCCTGAGATCCATATAATTTTTGGTGTCGGAGTTGAGGGCTTCTTTGTGACTCTCATCCATTAATATAGACAAAAGTCTCTGAAGAAAGCCTAAAGGGATGAGTGGGCTCAGGTGACTTTTGGACCATGAAAGGCTGGCTATCAGCAAGTGGAGTTGAGACTTCAAGTTGCCACGGAAGATACCTGCAGTTTGTTAGCTCTTTGATGACAAACAATACACAAATAATTCAATACACTGCAGAAATCAGTGTTAATGTAAATAATTAAGTACTTGGAATATAGTATGGGGATAGGAATTGCTCCCACCAGACTGAAAGCTTTTGAGCAGTAGAACCATACAGACTTAGCTCTTCTTTCACTTCAGGCTGCGTATACTTATTCACCACCCCCCTGAGGGTCAACCAAATCAACACTTTGTTTCCATGTGAGTGTTGGCTGCAGACATGTTTCATATAACCCCACCAAAGTGGTGCAGAGTCATCTGTAAAATTCTGCTTCCAAACGTTTCAGGGATTTTGTTTGGGCCAGTTTTTATTAAATTATTCTTTAATCAAGGAAGATACAGGTGTGTTTTGGGTTTCTTTTCTGGAGAGACCTTCCCTGTCTCTCTCTCTCTCTCTCTCTCTCTCTCCTTGCAGTTCTCTATCGTTTGTGTTGGTAGAGTGCTCACCCAAGCATATTGAGTTTAGTTCAGGAGATAACCATGATGCTGGAACTTGTGATCTTGTGTGGACCTGGCTCAGAAGAAAGCAGTTTGGGGGGTAGCTGGTTTGTGAGTTGTCATCAGTGATATTGCTGCTTGTGAATTCTTGCCTAGCTATTTTTAATATTTGGAAATGTGCAAAGCCTGTCAGCGTTCCAGTTTTATGAAACTGTTGAAGAAAGTGTAGGAAAGAGCTCATCTTGCATCACGTAAGTGAGCTCTTCCTGTCGAGGTTAAGTAAGCGGACTCTGAACTCCAGCGATCAAAGGCAGGCACGCTTAGCCAACCCGTAACTTTAGAGGTTTAGCTCCAGGCAATGTTCAGCGGTTGCCCTCCAATTCAGAGCCCTCTGCTAATAAAACTTCTCCTTCTCTGAGACTTTACCTAGTTGCACATTAGGGACTAGGATTTGGGAAGTGGGGAGGGATGTGTTTGTGGCTTTGCAGTTTTAGACATGTTCTTTGGGAGTTTTATAAGCTCTTTAGTGAAACTGAGCTGAAACAAAGAAGGAAAATACCTCATAGTTTTCTCATATTAATATATTATTAAACAAACCAACCCGTAACAATCGTGAGTTATTTTTGTTTTGTGGGAAGTGTATATTATTTTATGTTGTGGTTATCTTTTTGGGAAATTAAATTCATCTGTTGCCAATGGTAGACAAAGAGAAGCCTGAAAGGAGATAGGGGAAATCCTGGATTTCCTAATCTTTATATCTAGTATGAGCTAAGCCTCTGTTTTGTGCTTGTTAGGTGATTTCCATTTGAGTAGCTTGAACATAACAAAATCAAAGATTCAAAATGAGCCTGTGGGGTAAACTGATGAATGGACTATTCCCATTCTTCAGAGGGAAACCATGTGGAGAGGGCCAAAGCTAGCTGCGTGCAGAGCTCTGCCTAGGTACGTGGAGCTGTCACCTTGCCGCAGGTTAAAATTGTGCACAAACTACTGGATACAATTTTCTTTTCACACATCAGAAGAAACTGTCCTTGCACATTTTGACTGCATCTGGTTTTAAAGTATCTCTGTGATCTCCACGTGAGTTCTTTTTCCTGTGGCATACCTACTTGGTGTGCAGTGCTTCCAGAGCTGTTTGGTGTTACGAACATAAAGGACATGTTATCTGCATCTCTGTTTGTCTCACCAAATTCTTTCATTGCAGAGCTTCTCTTGCATGACGTAAATTTGCCCTCATGTATTTACGTCTGGGGCAGAAGTTTATCTAAGGTTCAGCAGCAGTGGGCTGATAAATAAGGTGATAGTGTATGATATTATTGTGGATTGCTGTGGAGTTTAGTCGATTCTAAGCTACTGCAGGAATTTTTTAATTGCCGCTGACTTGAGCACTTCTTTAAACAAACTGAAAAAAACCACCAAAACACAAGAAACCAAAACCCACCATTAAAGCAAAACATGAGTCTTCTCTGTTTTGGTCGGCTGGAATCTTTGCCTTCGAGGTAATTAAAAATGTAATTGTTCTCCTTAATGGGATTTCTACACAGCTGTATTTTTACCAAGCATGCCTGGGTGCAGCTGGTGGAACAGAAACATTACAAACATGAGAAATGGCTGCCATTGTACTCAGAGGTTCTTAAGTGTGTGTGTGTGTGTGTGTATTTATTTATTCAAAAGTAGATCCTGTACAGCAGCTTCAGTTAAACTAAGTAGTCTAGAGAGCTTTTTTGAAGTAACCTTGGAAAGCACAAGTGCAGTTAGGGTGGTGCCGGCTTGGCTTGGCTTGTCATGCAAAGTGCATCTCTGTCCTCTGGCCATACAACTGTATGTTGTAGTGGCTGGTCAAGGAGGAGCTGGGTAGTATTTGCTCATGTAACCTGTGGAGGTGTTTCTGGTTTTGTTTTTTAGACTACAGTAATTTGTCTCCATATGTGTTTTCCACAGATAAAAAGATAGACTTGGATGTGGGTTGGAACTGTAATTGATTACCATTGGAGGTGACTTGCTATAGTTGAAACTGGCCCCGTCCGAGAGAAACTTGCAGTTTGTCCTCCTCAAATAAGAACTCTGTACTGGGGACTTGACATGTCATGGCCAGGAATGAGAGTCTTTTATCATAATTCGAGCACCCTGACTTCACTGAAGACAAAATTCTATGAAGCAGACTCATGGGGAGGGCAGTAGAAAATGCCTTGGCAGCCTTGGGTTGTACAGTTTACATAGTTTTTCAGGACTGTTTAGGTATTTGCTCCTGTAATGTGGTCTTGACAGAGTGCTGTTTAGAAAAAAATTAATTCTGTTTTCAGCAAAAGTTTATGGCAATTTTGACTCTCTCGTATGGCGTCTTCCTCCACAATCCACACACAAGCAGCTCTCAGCTAGCAGCCCTGCCTCTGTGTGTGCTGGAATCTCTGCCACGTCCATGCAAAGTATCTTCATGTTTCAGCTCTCTATGTTCAGACCGATTCCATTTCCTTGTGCAGTACTGATGCTGAGATCAAAATGCTTTTACTTGCTGGTATTTTTCAGGTTGGTTACTAATGTGCCTCCAGCTGACAACCGTGGGGGCCCAGGAATAGGGGTTGTGAGTAGCTGCTGTGACTGACCTATTGTTTTGAGTGGGCTGGGACAAACCAGTTGGGCACAAGTAGCTGTTTTTTTCAATAGTGCTCCTACCAGAGTAGAGAGGCTGGTCATGTAAAGTAAAATAGAAGATCGCCAACCTTTACCTTAAAGCAGTTCATTGCCTATGAAAGCCTTGGCCTGTAGTCTGGGAGATTTAAGTAAAACAAAAAAGTCATTGTGTGATAGCAGAGAAGGTTGTTGACCAGCGATGTTTTGGTTGCTTGGCAGGGCTGGGAGACTGTCTGGTGCTTCTCAGAAGACACGGAGCTCTGAATTGCAGCCTTGGAAAAAAACCCAAGCCCAACAGAAAACCCAGCAAAATCCCCTAAACAAGCAAACAACTCTCTATTCAGCATTGAGCATTTGCAAGCTCTCTATTACTACCTCAAGTATCTCTTGCTGAAGGCAGAGCTTTTGTTTGCATGGATTCTGTGAGGGACAAGGTGCCCAGGCTGGTGGCAAGGTGATGTTAAGGCGGAGCTGCTCAAAGTTGTCTATCTGTAGAGTGCCTTGTCTGTCAGGAAGGCCCTGTTTGATGGGTGATTGACTGAGGAAGATGGCTTATGAGCTCTTGTTGTAGTACCTCTAAGTGGTTGAGCATTTTGGGAAATAATGAAGTATCTTCATAGAATCAGAATTGTCAGGGTTGGAAGGGACTTCAAGGATCACCTATTTCCAACTCCCCTGCCATGAGCAAGGACACTTTCTACCGGATCAGGGAAAGAGATTGATCCTAGGAGCTTTGCCTGAAGTAAATAAAAGTTTAGTAGATAGTGGCCTTGTGCACAATGTCTGGCAGCTGAGAAAGGAGAATCAGAGTAAAGCTCAGACCCATAACATACAGCCTGTGAAATCCTACTGTGCTATACAGCATTTTTTTCATGCTCCTTATTTGTCTCTGTCACTTAAAGCAGGACCTCTTCCAGTAGGGCTTGGGCTGCCACCTCTTCAGAAAAATAAAGCTCTGTGTGACAGGATGTGAATAATATTTTTCTTGGTGCTAAGACAGACTGGTCATACAAAACTTAATCTTATGTGATAAGCCCATGGTGATGCTACTGTTCATAAACAGGGAACCAAGCAACACACACGTGGAGGTTGTTTCTGTATTTCTTCTAATGCATTGGAGTACTGCCTGTACCGTATCAAGTTATTACGTGCTGTTTTCCTTCCATTGCCATCTGTTATCTCTCTTATGGCCCTTATCTTTAACTCTGCAAATCCTCTTAGAAATTTCTTGAAAGTACTGAAGGGGGAAGGTGTCTCTTGGGTAATGCTTTTATTCATGGAGCATTTGTTTTCATTTGCACCACCCTTTTATTTCATCCCAGTACCTTTTGATGTGTTTAGGGTGCAAGACTGGTATGATCCTCTGTGCTGACTCCAGTAATACCATGTAATTTAAGAGCCAAGTACTAGAAATCTTAAGTTCTGTCAGCTTGTCCATTCCTCAAAGTAAAAAATAAGTAGTGTTAGATGTGCCAGCCTTTTCCATCTGATTAACATCCGATATATAAGCACCCTGCTTGCACGCTCACAGAAACTTTTCTTCTCCAATCTTAAATTTTAGAGTGTAAGCACCTGCTACATGTAATACTTGAGAACATCCAGGGTAGTGGTCACTATGTTGCTCCATTTAATGCAGCAGTTGGGGAGCCAATACTGTGTTTGTTGTTGCTGGAGGATTTTAGTTTGAATTTGGGAGGGCATGGTGAATTTCCAGCATGTTCTCTATATATAATAGTAAAAGATGCTCAGTTGACGTTTTAATACTAGTGTAGTAAAGACTTCCAATCTAACGAATAAGGGGAGTAAGAGGAATACAGACAATAAGATGCTAATGAAGTTGGTAATATTTGGGCTGTGAAAGTAAAGAGAATCCATGTGAGGAGTGTTCAGTTATGTGCTTTGATTTGTTTTCAGGATAAGAAACTACTATCTTTAAAAGCTGCAAGTCCTTATGGCTGCAGAGCTGCTTTTGAGTATTGCTAAGTTTCAAAATGGTGTAACAGAAGGATTGCTCTGCTTGTGAGGGTGGGAAAGGACATTTCCCCCCCTCTTTTGGTAATTCAGAATGCTTTGCTTTACTTGTTCTGCAAATGAAGGCAGTCACAAGCGATAGCTGAATATGATACTGTTTGTTCCGTTTATATAAATTCTGCTTTGAGCTGAGTTCTGGCAGCTTTGGTGAGTGGGAAGCTGATATGTTTGGCCTCTGTAATGGCTGTGTGGGCTGTCATTAGGAGGTGTTTTGCAGAAGTTGCTGTATCTTACCTTCTCACTTCGTTCTAAAGCTTCAACATGCGATCTGCCCTCTCCCAGCTGGCACTGTATTTGTGGGTCTGAAGTGGTTTTAAGAGCCTTGGGTTGCCAGGCTTGCACAGAACATAGCTTGTCTTGTGGATTGGTGAGGACCTGCTGCATTGTCTTTCTGGTTTTGTACCCCAGGTATTTTTGTTAGCAAGGCACCTGCTTCTGAAGGAACTATGTTGTTACAAAATACGCTTTGCATTGCAAAACAAGGTTTCCACTTTTATATGACCCTAAACACATGATCCTAACCTAGGCTAAAATCTTTTTTTTTTTGCTTTTGGAAACGGGCAGTTGTGTTAGTAAAGCAAAATGTGATAAGCTGGAAAAACATCAGGACCATGAGGGAAAGATGAAGTTATGAGGTCAAATAATGCTACATAAGGAGCTGTGCTTGATTGAGCATGGCAAGAAGCTCCTTGCTATAGTAAGCAACTAGCTCATCCTACAAGACCACAGAAATAAAGCATGCCAACAAATTAGCTCTTTAATAGGTGAATTAAAAAGCAAAGTTACAAGGGAAAGTTACCTCTCTTTCTGGCAATTTATGGATTTGAGTTAAGGGCAAACTTCATGGAGACCACCACACTGGTCATATGGGTATGTAGGAGATGCTGGTCAGTGTTGTGAAAGGACTGTACCACATGCAAAGAAGGGAAATACAGTTTCTGCGTCCTCCAGAAAAACACTGGTGATTTCCCTCTGAATGATCTGTATGCATGGAGGAATTTTAACTTGCATAACCATGAAATTCTCTTTAGAATTTAGGCAAACATTCATTGTGGAGGCCTACAAAACATCAAGGCAGAAATGAGCAGAGGAACAGCTAGCAGATAAGCATTGCAAATGCTCAGATACTTATCTGAATCTTTTTGGTTTAGAAATTGGTTTTGGGAACTTTGAGAGAGCCTGTTCTCACGATAAGATGCCTTGTAAAGCCCAGACACTCGTCAAGAATAGCACATGCTTAGCTTTTCATTTAAAGGATTGAATCCCTGTACTGGGCTCAGGTGGTGTAAGGTGTGCCTTGCATTTAAATATTACAGTTAGGGTCCTTGGATAAAGGTTTTTAGGAAGTAAGAACTTTTATATCTAACCCTGAATGTTTTATTAACTAAATGTTTTCCTTAGAGTGCTTGTGATTTTCCTGGATCTATTTTCAAGTGTACATGTAAAACAGCTGTAGGAATGGGTGTAAGTGCTTTTGTTAATAATTTGTGGAGATTTTCTTTGTCAGCTACTTGAAGTGCAATCAGTCTGTTTCCAAGGTGCTTTTATAAAATGCACCGGACATATATAAAATTGGGGTTTTTTCCACAAACACCTACATCTTTTTATTCAATTAACAGTTGAGGCCCCTGAAACCTGAAGTGTTTCTGCTTTGTGTGTTTGCATGTATTTAGCATTGTCTTTGATTTTACTGGTAACTTGAGTTTGTGTTCTTATGTTGGAAATAAGAGTTTTGTAACACACTTCTTGGTTTTGGATCTAAGATTTTCTTTGGCTATAATGAAAAGTCTCTAGCAAAAGTAGTTCTTCCTGCTAAGCATGATGTTAATTGTGAGAGTGAGTGTTTCTCCCAAGCACAATAGAAAATTTTCATCCAAATTTGTAGAAACACAAGTCTCAGTCCAAGATGCTGTTTGGGTGAAGGTTGGCTTTGGAGCTGGCCGCGAAAAGTGCTGCTGTCTCCTTTCCCCGGTGTTGGCAGATGTGACTGAGCTGTGTGAGTGTTAACCTCTACTACCTGCCTTACCTTGACTTCCTAGCAGGCACAGCCAGGAGGATGGGCTGTTGTGATTTTTAGCTATGCTCAAAGGTTTGTAATGTCTAGATAACCTCTGGAACTTGGGCAGCAGAAGTATGAGACGTCCCAGGTGAAGGTGCTCTCTGTTTTTCTTGCACTTGAATACTTTCTGAGTTAATGCATTGTAATTCAGACCATTGCGTGTTGTCAAGTCACTTTTATTTATGATTCAGAAAAGGAAGGTAGCCTTGTAAAAAAGCACTCCTGAATGTAGCATTTTAACAATTGCCTCTTTGCTAAGCCTGAGGACAGGGGAAGCTTTCTTGTGTCTTCATCTGGCTAGGAAATTTTGTCATTTTATGCCACTCAGATCTAGTGATCCACTCAAGATCCTGATCTCCTGATAAAGCAGGATGTGGCAGTGATCATATAATCACCATTCTCCCAGAACCAGCCCTGCTCCTTTTGGATTTTGGAATATTATCAGGCTCAGGCTGGAGCTTGTCACAACAGAGGTGGTGTGAAGTAGTTTGTGGGATGAACTTCTTAACTCGTTTTGAAATAGTTTGATTCTCTACAGAGTCCATTGAGAAACACTGGATTTATCCAGTGTTTTTGTTCTGAGTGATGCATACATGATGATACTGTCTGTCATATATGTAAATGTTCCAATTTCAGCCAGAACCCTCTGTTACCTGAGAAAGAGGAAGCGCACAGAATCCCTGGAACGTCCAAGTCAGCTTTTACCCATAGATATTGTGGAAGCACGTTTGTGCTCAGTCAATGGGTAGTGGTGAATCTGGTTAAAAATAGACATCTGTTTGTAGAGAGCATAGGGAAAGAAATCTGACCCCCCAAAAAAACAAAGTTTCTTTCACGAAGGTCTTCATTCATTTTTGTATTTTTCAAATATTTTAGTGAAACTTGCTTGTGTCTCATTTACTTGGGATGGGCACCCAAGCCAGACAGCTGTTGTGCTGGGCAGAGGGCGACATTTGCGGCTTCAGATGCTTGAGTGTCCTCTGTGGCTGTTGAGTGACTGATAGAAATCTTCCTTTTGCAGCGAAGAATGCTTTTCAACTATGCCATCATGTCTCAAAAGCATGTTTTTAAAGGCATGACCAGGTAAGGTCAATGATAAAGTGGTTTTGCTCCATTAGCGTTTTTCCGTTTTTCTGGGTATCTCTGTGCCTTAGCCTATAGACTAAAAGGCAGTATCTCTATCTGTACATGCATCTCGCAAGAGTTTGTTTTTTTTTTGACCACGTTTTTACTAGTATTTTTCATTTTTTTTCTGCACGTTTTGAAGCGGGCATTTTGCATAAATTAGTCATAAATTTGATTTAATTGCTGTGGCTATCACCTGTCTGTTTTGTTCCTTCTGCTGTTTGACCTTACAGCCGACTTGTGTATTCAATTTACACAGAGTAGTATGCTGTGTTACATATAAATAGTGTCCTCTGGTAAACCCTTGGCTTCGGGGAGATACATGGCAGTTCTGAGGTGGTATTAGTACAGGCTCCTAGTACAGAGTAGAATTAGTGCCTATTGCAGGCAGGCAGGGTTGGGCGCTCCTGTTGGTCTGCCTTGCTCTTTTCCCAGCCTCGGTACTTCCTGATGCGGCTGACATAAATATATGTACAATTTGATTGTTAATGTGCCTATCTGTGAGGCGGGGTAACCAGCTGAATAATCTGTTTGGACGGGGTGTTTTGCCCTAGTCCTGTGACTGGGGTTTGCGCTCGTAGCTAGCTGTGTACCGGCGGCACTGTCTGGGACATGAAAGGCAGGCAGGAGTGGCGGCGGTGGCTGACTGGGTGTACTGGGGAGCACTGGTGCTGCTTTGATGTTGCTGGGGCGGGTTGTTTCCTAATTCCTGACGTGAAGGAGGAAGGTGAATCAGTACAGGAATTACAGCTCTCAGGTTTCCCAGCTTACATGGATGACTCTTTCAAAACACCTTATAGGCAGAAAAGGTCTTTTCATTGTTTTCTTTTAATATACCTGGAGCAGCCCTGCCTGGCCTGTAGCGGCTGCCCCTAAGGAGCTTTTATCTGCTGAAGAGAGAGAGGCCACTCGCTCAGCCAGGAGAGCAGCGTGGCAGGGCAGAAGCGCAGCAGTGGGAGCACACCGGTGGCTGTTACAGGTCACCAGCACCTCAAAACCAGTCTACAGTGCTCACTAGGGTCCCCTTCTGGAGAGATGCTCCTTGTGAGGTCTCTGGCCGGCCTGAGGGGCTTCATAACAAGCTTTTATTTGTTTATTTTGGCTTTGTTATTTATTTATTTTGTAGCTGAAGCCCTCGGATGGCAGCCTGCAGAGTCCCAGTGAGGAAAGGCCTGGGAAGGCGAAGGAGTAGAAAGAGAGCAATGCCCGGCAGAGCAGGAGCGAGAGGCCCTGAGCCCTGAAAGGCAGCCTTTGTGTCCCCCTCCCCTGGGCCCTGCCGAGGGCAAAACATGACACAATCTAGCTGTTGTTTGCATGGAAATGTCGATGGCATCTTATTGCAATTATTTTTGAAAGAAAGTTTTTGATGTTTTTGTGGAAGGTGGGTGGGGGAAGCTGAAATTTACCTCTCTTCTTGTTTGGAAGTAGTATTTCTTCCTCTTGTTCTTCCTGTCCAGTTGTTCCAGAATTTTTCTGAATAGCAAAGAATGTCCATGCCTGTAGTCTGTGCTGCTGTGGAAGTCTTGCTGTTAAAACAGAAAACACGCACAGATTCTGCAGAACTTCATTTGGTGTTGTAAGTGAGGATACCCACAAGCTCCTTCTAGGGATTTGGTTCATGGCCTTTGAGCTTTTGTCTAGTATGTTTTACAGTGGTAACATTTGGAAGTGTTAAATCTTCCTCAGTTTTCCCTGGAAGTGTGGGTGTAGTGACAGAAGGAAAGATCTGGGCAGGCTTCAGAAGACTATGATACTGATGGAGAGGTTCAAAATAGGTGATAGAACTTGAACCAGTTTTTCTCAACTCAGGGCCTTCTCCACAGGTGAAAAAGAAGATATCAAGAGTGCAGGTAAAAAGCAATACTAACAATGAAAAGTCTTTACATCCAAGAGAGACATTAATTAGGAAATGCTAAAAATGATAAATAAACACCAAGCACTTAGAAGACCTTTCACTTTGTGATGCTACTATGCAAAATAAATCTCAAAACAATTTTCAAGTGGTCCTTCCAGGTTTGTTTGGACTGAACTTGAGATTCTCTCTTATAGGTGACTGATAGGCTTCTCTAATGTGGTTTCCAAAAGAAATCTACTTGGGACTAGCACTCAGTGATACTATATCATCACATGAATTGTGGGAGCTTGCTTCATGTGTACTTTAGGGTGATAATTTGGTTTTGCTGGTGGATTTGGGAACTTTGTGCTTGTTGGAAACTGTAGGACAATTCCCTAAACCTGCTTCTGCTGCAAGGTATGCTCAGGTGAAGTGTGGGATGTTGCTGGGGTTTTTTCTTGGCAAAACTTGAGGGGAAAGAATGTTTGTTCTTGTGAGGGATGAAAATGCATTGCTTTGTGCAAAGTGGATCACTTGGATTTCTAGAGCGTTCTGTCAAGTGGGTGATAAATGGAGATATTGTTATGTTTCAGGTCCTGCTTAACGATTGCAGCCTGTTTTGCTGAAGTCAGGAAAAGCTTGCTGAGCCAGAAGGTGCTCTAAGCATGACCTACTCCCTTGTGATAGTAGCAAAGAGCATATCTATCTTCTAGCAGCTGTCTCGTGTCTCTGCAGAAGATCAGACAGATGAAACTGTACCTGTGTTGTCCTTGATGCATGTGGGGCTTACCCTGTTAACCCCAATCGACACGCATTGGTGAGAACAGATTCTGTGTTCAAGCCATTCCTCATGTGGCAGCAAGGGACCTTTGATCGCTGAGATCGTGGTCGGTGGAGAATACCTCTATGAAATACCATATTCCAAACCACACCAGGTAAACAAAAGAGACTGTCACTTCTGTATTTGCTTCACTTCACTAGGGTTTCCCCCCCATCTTGTTACCATTTAGAAGCTGAAGCTGGAACAGTTTGATAGCATTTATAGCATTTCTATTTCATTTGCACATAAAAGCATTCAGTTTCCTCATGTCTGAGGAGGGCTGAATTACTGTCCTGGCAAAATGTGCCTAGGTAGGAAGCAGTATATATTAAAACTTAAGCTATTAAGACAGTCTTATAAAGTAGTTCTGGGGTTTGGGGGATACTTTTGAAATGAAACTAACTACACTGATTTAGTGTCCTGAAATACTTTTGCTCTCTTAATACTGAAAAAATAGTGGTATCATAATGTGGAAATGATCAGGCTATTGATGCTCTATGTGAATTTAACTAGAAAGGAAGTTACTTTGGCTTAAATTTATGTAGTGTGTATATAGAAGTTATTTATGGTGCTACCCTTCTTGAGTAACATGTTTTTCTCTGAAAGCCTTTCTGGACAGGCTGTCTTAGGGGATAGCCTGGCTAAAAGCTGTGCTCCTGCATGATGCAATGCTATGGTGCAGAGCTTCAGGATTTGTAGAGTGAGAGTCCTTTGAGATTGTGCTTGTTCCATAGGATACATGGGTGGTGTGGGAAATACACTTCAAATGGATGGTACTAAGAGCATGCAGAAAATGGATACTGTAAATAGAGGAGGTGGTTTCAGGGGCATGATGGTGTTTGCTAAATTGATTTTGTGTGAACTGTTCATAAACCAGTTTGCAACTGGAGCGCTGCAGGTACAGTTTGAGATGTTGATAGGCGAATGCAGTACTCTGGGTCTGAGATGAGTTACTCTCCATGCCACGTTCTGAACTCAAGTTCAGCTTTAACTAACAGATTTTTGTACTTACTTGAAACTGATCTTCTGCCTGATTGATCTGTGTTTATGTGCACATGAATAATTCATACAGATAGGCATTTGTCCATCTGCACACATACATCCTAGTGCCCTCCTGTGTGCTACATAGAAATTGTACAGGTTAGTAGGTGACAGCGTCTGAGCAGCCCACTCTTCAGTTTATTTTTCCACAGCATTGTTGCAGACCAGATATATTTTCCTATGGTTGTATGTGCTATAAAATAATATTTGTCAAGATGGGGAAAATATCAAGTTGCTTTTATTCTGTGCTTTTATAAAATCACTTGAGAAATTAACATTCTTTTGTATCAGGTTACAGGCATCCGAGTTCAGAAGGGGTGAGAGCACATGAGGGGAAGCAGGATGTGAAGTTGGAACAAAGGCAGCCTCATGTTGCAGAGGGGTAAACAGGAGGTGGTACTACTCTGCGTTACATCTCTTACGGATTGGTAACAAAAGAAGGGAGACTAGGATGCTTTTGAGCAGCCTTTGGAGGAATTTGCCCTGCTGTTGTACATACTGTGTATCCATGCTTAATTATACATATACACAGGTGTTGTTAACTGCAGATAGTTTCCAGTTTTCAGTCTTCAGGTCTTTTTCCGCAGCAAATTTCTGAAGAGTTTTGCTTTATCTCTGGCTGCCTTGTGCTAAGCCTGTGACCCCTGGTCTTCTCCTAGTGCTCTCCCCTTTCCATAGCTCAGAAAGCCAACCAAAACAGAGGAACAAGAGGCCTTTCCATTTTCCTGCTGCCTTTGTGCAGGGCAGCCCCAAGGTGGGGAAGGCAGGTCTGGGCTCCCTTGTACCGCTCAGGGCGTGCTGCCTTGCCTTCTCTCAACTTGGCTGAGCTGTGTGAGGTCTGGAGGTCCCTGAAAGGGGGAAGCTGAAATGCAAACATGAAGCTGAATAATAAAAAATGATGTCACTGGCAGCCAATCAGGAGAGGTGATGTCACATGCCTGGCAGCCCCTGTGCCCACAGAACAAGAGCAGCAGCCTCTTCACACCAGTTGTCCCTTTCTAACCACCAGGAACTACTGGGATCAAACCTTTTGAAGTTTATTATTTGAGAGTTAAGTGCACATAAAACACAATTCATCACTCCTGCAGTTCAAGAGAAGTTTCCCAAGACTGTAGAGCTGTGTGCGAGCTCTTACAGCCCTTTCAGGAACCACATGACAGGCCAAAGCAGGCAAACCAATTTTTTCCTTTTTTTTTTTTTTTTTAAAATTTCCCTGCACTTGCTGTTCTGCCCTGGCTGTGCTGGATAGGGTTTCTGTTCACTCCTATCAAGTTTAGCAAAGGCTGTTTTGAGCATCTTTGTACAAGCTGTTGGAGGCTGTAAGAGCTGTTTATTATTTCTGGGTGAAGTTTAATAGGTTTTCAAACTAGAGAGCTGAGGCATCTGTTCTGATACTTAAAACAATGACTGTATGGAGAGTTTGAGGCAGATGTGGGGAAAACAAACAAACAAACAAACAAAACCCCAAGAAAATCCACACCCAGTTATACTGTGAGGACATCATTGGCACCAGCGAGAGAAAAAAAGATGTGAGCAAACAGATCTAGAACAAGTACGTAGTCTTAGGGGATACAGAGAGTCCTTTATTAGTATTTCTATTACTACTCGGTTTTTTAATCTTATTTTGTGTGCAGAAAGAGAGGAGGAGTAAAGGAGAAAGGAAGACTATAGGATTTGTCACACAGGTTTTGTTTGCATTTGGGTTAAGGAGAAGTAATGTCCGTGGGCACTGACAGTTTTAGGTTTCCAGGGGTAGCTAATCTTCTTCAGTCCAGGTACTGGAATTTATTTCCTATTTTAGTCTACACTGGATTCTACATGGCATGTACAAGAGATGGTTGAGCAACTTTAAGCATAGCCACATGACTCAAATTAGGATACACAAACTGTTGTTGGAATGAGTGTTAAGCATGAGGCTTGGAAAATGGTACAAAGGTGGTGTTACAGTTGTGCTTTGGACCACTGGTGAGGGTGAGAAGGTAGAAAGAGGTGTGGTGTCTCCATGAACTGAGAGATCACAAGGTGAGAAGCTGCAAACAGCTGCTTTCTCCTGACACATAGCAAGTGGTTGGTAAGTCAAGAGTTGCTGAAGGCAGGAAGCTAAGCAGGGAAGCAGCCTGTGTCCCCTCTGGTGCTGGTGGAAACTGGTCACATCATGACCCTAATGAAACATTCTTGTTTTTGTAGTGAAGAATAGAAGTGATTTAATGTCTTGTGGTTGTTTTCTTGGAGCAAGAACAGTATTTCTGTGAGCTTCAGTTAAAACTGCAGCAGCTGATGTAATTAATCTCTGAAGGAGTCAGGGTTTTTTTTACATGTATGCACCAGCATAAGATAGCTGTTTTATTAAGCAACCACACTGGAGCTCTAAATCAGAAGGCATCTTTGAATTTACTTTTCACTGCCAGGTATAATGGAGAACTCTGTGTCATTAGGCCCGTGGGAGAGAAGATTTAAGATTTCAGTCGTTTTCATCATTTTCTTCTTTTCTTGGGAAGAATCCTGCCATACCGGCAAGCATTGCCATCAGAATAAACTGCTTCAGAAAAATAGTTAAAATAACGTAATAAGTTTACCTTGGGTGGTTTAGCAGAATTGATGACAAGGGCAGGAAGATGTTTATCATATCATGCAAGTATCAACATGTTCCATACTAGCTTAAAACACCTAAAGAGCCTCTAAAATACTCCAGCTGATGAATGGCTCTTGGTGTGGATGCTTATATGTACGTATGTGTATTGAGATATGGAATATGGATTTCCCATTCATAGGAGGATGAAATGTGCCAAAAAATCGGTTTTCATATGAGATAAACAAAAATGCTTTGAGAGGAACCATCACCACTGTGCTCTTTACTGTTTCCTGTGCTCATTAAGGGCTCAGGTTGGTGCTTTAGTGCTTCTGCAACAAGCAAGATGAAGCCCAAACAGATCTGAGTTCCCTTTAAACAGAGCATTTGCAGCTTTCTGTATGGGACAGCCACTCTTTATAAGGCATTGTTGAAAAATAGCAACTAATTAATATATGGAAGCCATGTATGAGAGATGCCCTTAGAGGAACACTTGTTAGTTGAAAACAAAACCAGTACAGCTTAAGTGTTTCTAGTTTTAGCCTGTCTAATTCTGGAAAAGTCTTGCATAGCTGAGTTGAAAACTGAAGACTAGACATAATGATCTTTTTGGTACATGCAACTAACTCGGTATCATTCCTGATGCAATGAAATGGTAGATTTTGTGTGGTAACACCAGTTGGAGACGTTTGTGGGGCTGAGTTTGCCAACATAAAGACTGCGAATACTGTCATTTGTGAAAGTGTGATATAAAAATGCACCAGCCAGTGTGGCCTGGCCACAGTAAGTGCATGACTGTGTATTCATGTTCCTTCATTATGTTTTCTAAGTATAAACAGTCAACAGTTTTCTGATTGTTTGTGGCAACAGAAATAATAATCTGACATAGGAAATGGTCTATCTGTAAAATAGAGCTGTTGGAATGTTGATGTGCTGAGTTGGGACAAAACTGCTGAGGTCCTGTTAAGACAGTTTTATGTGCCCGTGTTGGATTTGTGAGTGGTGTGAGCTGGAAAGTCTGTGGGCACTGCTCTAAATCCACATTTGGATGCTAGATCTGCTTTTTTGGGTTATGAGTCAGGAATTTCTGAACTGTTACTGGAGTCTTTTACTTGTGCTGACTTGCTGATGGGTTTTATTTTAATAATTAAATGTGATTTGTAGAGTGACGATAACCTACTCTTAACATGAAGGTTAGAGGATGTAGCATTTACCCAACTGGTAGGTGGAGATGACTGGTTTTGCCTGATGATTTGGACACTGCACTTCAGCATGTACACTAAATTTTGAGTGATCCAAGGATGCTTCAGTAGAAGAATGAGGTGGTGGTGAGATTTTTCTCCTTTTAAAACACGAACTGGTGTTGTTTAAGAGGCCAGATAAAGGAGGTGGGGATCCTGTAGGCAGTTGGTTAGAAAATGTTGGCTGATGCTAGTGTAGGAGTTGAAATCATGCAGCTTAGAGTCTTCTGGCATGTTGCATGAGCTCTAATTTTGTATGTTGGTAGTTTGACCAAAGCTGTATTCTGAGGTTGAACTTCACTTTTGAGTAAGCTGATACTAAATTTAAATTGGTAGACGGAGTTACCAAAAGGGCTTGGATATACTTGTGCTTTTTGTTCTTTCCTGCCTCTTTTCCCACTTTTGTTGTTGGCAGCTGAAGTGACAGCTCTGTAGACATCTCCACAAGTGGCACAGCTGACTGTCCCCCAAGCCCTTAGTGCCTTAGCTGAGTGCTACAAGATGGCTCAGCTGCTCTCTCACTAAACTTTGCTTTTCCATGGGGTGTAAATGCTCTTCAGGGAGCCTTGTGGTCTCTGTTCTGCTTGCTTCAAAACATCTATGGAAAGAGCAATGAGCAAGACAGGATGCAGGACGTGGAAATAATGGTCCAGGGTTCAAATTTTTGGTGTTTATTTGAAAGCACCCTGAGCATGCTTCCTGTTGCTGCCAAACAGCAGCATGTGATGAGAGGGTTTTTTTAATGGTTTTCTGCGAGATGCTGATTGTTGGTTCCCTCTTTCCCTTTCCACCCCTCAAAATACTGTTAATTCTTTTGGTGCTGTGCTTCAACTCAGGTGACAAACAGGCAGTTTGTTTTGGAAGTGTGTACTTCTTTTTGGCCTGCATTTCATTCTAGTGTTGCACTTTGAAATGCTTGCCTGTAGAGGGGATGATGACTGTTTACATTTGGTTTGTTTCTCTGGTAAATAGGCTCCAAAGAATACTGGAAGGTTTTTTTTTGTCCCAAGAGAGCACAGCCCCAGTGACTTGAGGCTGTTTTGGAACATTTTGTGGCTTTTCAATCTTGTAGCATGTACCAATTCTGAACCTAAAAAGAGGGTGACTGTATTGGCATTGGTCTATTGGAAGTGTCATGCTGGAGACCAAAAACATTTCAAATGGACAAGAAATGCCATCAGACCACATATAATCTTAGTATGTCTCAGTGAGACTCACTGTTGATACTCTGTTTTCACTTTTTTTTTTTTTTTTTTTGGGTGGAAAAAATAGTGAGTTTTGTTTTAATATAACCTTGGGTAATTTTACAGTGACAAGCCTTCATCTTATTTCTGACTATTCCTTCACAGAGCCTCCACTTCAAGGTACTCACAGGGTACAAATTCATCTTGTTTATGCAAATCTGCCAGGACATTTTGAAATCCACAAATGGTTGTATGGGATAGGAGCATCTTCTATTTTTATTTCGAAATAATAACTTGAGATTTCTCTGCAGTGTCACGTGTTACATGTTAGATTAGACTGAATCTTTTAGATCAAGTTATAAACTGTTGAGGAAAATTATTTATTAATGGGAATGCAAAAAGCTAACGTGAGTATTGTGAGAAGTGGAGGTGAAGTACCTCTTTGCAGAGAAAATGCAGCGTCTAAAGGTAGCAAAACAATTTTTTAAAAGAAGGTACTATTTCAAAGGCTGTGGTTTTTTGAAAACAATTTGATGCCAAAAGCTTAACCTGTTTTCCATAAACATGGATGCTGGTTGGAGCCAAAACAAACAATTAAGGTCCTTAAATGAACCAAATTGAGGAATCGTAACTACTAAAGCAGACTGCTAAAAATTGTAGGTGTAGCGAAGTGTGAGTCAAAAGTGAAGTTCATAGAATCATAAAGTGGTAAGGTTGGAAGGGACCTCAAGGATCATCTAGTTTCAACCCCCTGCCATAGGCAGGGACACCTCCCACTAGAACAGGTTACTCAAGGCCTCGTCCAGCCTGGCCTTGAACACTTCCAGGGAGAGAGCATCCACAACCTCCCTGGGCAACCTGTGCCAGTGTCTCACCACCCTCCTTACATCCAGTTTCAATCTCCCCTTTTCTGGTTTAAACCCATTGCCCCTCATCCTGTCATTACAAGACCTTGTAAATAGTCCCTCCCCAGCCTTCCTGTAGCCCCCTTCAGATACTGGAAGGCTACTATAAGGTCTCCTGGAAGCCTTCTCTTCTCCAGGCTGAAGAGCCCCAACTCTTGTAGCCTGTCCTTATAGCAGAGCTGCTGCAGCCCTTTGATCATCTTCGTGGCCTCCTCTGGACCCACTCCGACACATCCATGTCCTTCCTGTGCTGAGGGCTCCAGAACTGCACACAGTACTCCAGATGGGGTCTGATGAGAGCAGAGTAGAGGGACAGAATCGCCTCTCTTGCCCTGCTGCCCACGCTAGCAGGTTCACCGGTGAGGACTTGAGAGATGCAGGGATTCCTGGTCACTTCTCCCTCAGCGTTAATTTTTCAGGAAGAATGTGAGTGAGATGCTTTAGCAGTGAGAATTGGAGGGGATTGGTGATTTAGCCTAGAAACTGAAGTGTCAACTTGAGAGAACTGGAGAGAAGGCCATTGTAGACTGTAGCACCTGAGCCAAACTTACTGCTGTGATGGATATTCTAATCACTGTCTTTTACTATGTTTCCCTTTTGCCTTCTGCAGCATCTGCCGCCAAAGGCTTCATTTACCACTGTGCAATACATGTGTGTCGGGTTGGAATCTGGGTTCTGTCCGGCCAGATCAAGACCCATTAAGCTTTGCTGGAAAATGTCCCTGCTTTCAGTGATGTTTAGTCAAACAACTTTAGTTGAAGAATGCCTCTAAGATGCTGAGGGCTACCTGGAAATTTGTGTGTGTGAAGTGTTATCAGTAAAGGCAGGGAGGAGCTGACTGTGAGCACTTCATGGCTGCAAGATATAATCAGAATATATTACTTTCAGCCGTTTTAAAAACAACTCTGCCATACCACTTTTCAGAATATTAATGACATTCTACAGGAGAGGATATAGTTGTTTTTGTCTTTTCTCCCTCTTGTGAGAGCCAGGTTGAGATTTCTCAAGTCTTCTCATAAAATGTATCCCTTTGTTCTGCCTTACTTACTTTTTTTCTCATTTTGCTTGCACCCTAAGCTCCAACTCCAGCTTAGGGTGGCTACATTAAGTGCTAAAATACTGTGAAGCTTAAGAGAGTACTTGAAGATATCCTGTCTGTTGAAGTCATGGCACAAAATGCAGATTACTGCTGCGTTTTTTGAATTTCCACAAGTGATCCAATGTGATTTCCATGTAAAGATTTTGTGGAAAGGTTATAGGACATTGACCCTGGAGCCTGTTGAGATCTCAGCCAAGTCCTTTTTAGTTCATACTTCAATTTCTTTTTCTGAACCACCTTTACAGAGATCTACAGGAAGAGTCCATGCATTTTACTTGACTGTAAAACTGTGGGTACTAGTTAAGAAATGCACTGGATGGTCTTAAATGGCCTCAGCTGTCTAAAAGACTTGAGAGATACCATAGCTAACCGTTGTAGCAATTGAATTTAATCTGCTTTTTGTACATTTCTCTCTGGGCAGTAGTTCAATCTATCCCAGAAAGCACAGGGCTGAATTGTAAGCAAATCCCATTCTTGTGGACAAATAGTCTCACTTTGAGAGACACTGTGTAGTCGCAGCCTTTCACTTACCTATCTTGGGAGGTTAGAGAAGCTGGGAAAGAAGGTTAAGCTCTGGAAAGCTGTAGGAACACTGTTTTTCTGTTCATTTATAGTCACAAGCCTGGAAAGGATGGATGGAAGTGAGGATTATTTGCAACCATAAAACAGAATTGTGTTTGAAGTGAATTTAAAATTTACCTACATAAACAAACCACGGGTGGTAGGGGATTTTTCTTCTTTTCATAGTGTCAGTGAGAGGAGTGTTCAAACTACACATTATTTACAAGCTGTTGCAGATACTGGACTTCTGCATGACATCTTCACCTCATAAATGCCTTGTTGAAGAAAGAAGAGGAGCTGGTGTGTTTCATTTTCCAATCCTCCAACTCCCACAGATGTACCCTGATTATCTGACATGAGTGTGGGGCAGCCTTTGGCAGTCTGGAGACTTTTGCGAAGTGAACTTGCAGGAAGTACTCTGAGACAGATCAGCTGGATATGTGCTCAGTTAACTATAAACAAAATATTTGTCTTTAAACATAAACCAAAAAGGAAATGAAGCAAGGAAATGTTAGTAATCCTCCTTAAGGAGTGTAAGTAACAATGTCAGTGTTGGTTCTTTCTGAAAAAACACATTCTCTGCCTGCTAAAATGTTTTTCTGGTGTATGCAGTTTTGTGAACACCACAGAATTCCTATACAGTGAGTACACCTGCAGGTTGTTGGTACAGCTTTGGCATTTTTAAATAAGCCAATTCATCAGAATTTAGGACCTAAATCACAGTGTCATATATTGCTGGAGAAATAGCTTTAAGAGAACAGGTAAAGTGTGCTTGGAAAGTGATACAAGGACAACCTTCTGATGCTGTAAGTCTTGGGTAGTTCTGTGGAACTTTATGGTACTCTCTGTGGAGGGCGGAGTGAAGAACCATACTAAATTATTTTTGATCAGCAGTTGATGCACTGACCTCTGAGTATGGAACAGTGCTACCACTTTATCATCCTGTACACTCTTATGTCAAAACTACAGTNTGCTGCAGCCCAGGACTCAGTTGGCTGTCTCGGCTGCATGCACACACTGCAGGCTCAGACCCCCAGGTCCTTTTCTTCAGGGCTGCTCTCCAGCCATTCACCACCCAGCCTGTATTTGTGCTTGGGATTGTGCCTACCCAGGTGCAGGACCTTGCACTTGGCCTTGTTGAATTTCATGAGGTTGGCCTGGACCCACCTCTCCAGCCTGTCCAGGTCCCTCTGGATGGATCCCTGCTCTCTAGCAAGTTGACTGTGCCACACAGCTTGGTGTCATCTGCAAACTTGCTGAGGGTGCACTGTTTCCGCTGTCTGTATCGCTGACAAAGATGTTAAACTGCACTGACCCCAGAGGGATGCCACTTGTCGCTGGTCTCCAGGTGGACATTGTGCCCTTGATTACCACTCACTGTGTGCAACCATCCTGCCAATTCCTTATCAAGCGAGTGGTCCCCTCATCAGGTCCATGTATCAAGACTAGTATCTTTATCATCCTTCTATTCTCCACACATGTGTAAGGATGATGGCCTCTCAGCTTTTCCAGGCAGGAAAGCATATTTGCCTTCTGTTGAAGCAGTTGACTTACATACTCGGTTTGGTCTCCTTATGTAAAAGAGATTCTTTAGTCAGCTGTTGTACAGTTCTGCTACTATTTTCTGTGCAAAATGGAGACTACCTCTTTATAACTGACGGTCAGTTCAGTACAGTGACCTGGCAAAGTGGGATATCCAAAGCAGGAACCTCTCCTTTCCCCTGTCTCCTCAGATTTCCTTCTCTGGTTTGTCATTCAAAGCAGTAAAAGAGGTTATATCAACAAACTTCAGGTTTTCAGTTATTGTACCTCCTACAAGGTCAGGATTATAAAGCAGTTGTGTTTTCCTTTAGAATGTTGTGGCTTGTGATCTGGTTGTGTTTCTGGCTTTGGGCACCATTCACTTGAGAGCCTGTCAAGTGTCTCAGGTGCTGTGTGAGATGCTTAACAGGATTTGTGCACTGCTGTTTGAGAGCTGCATGCTGCCGGTGCCCAGCTCCTGCTGAGCTGCAGGTGTGTCCTGAGCAAGACTGAAAATTTCTGGCCCAATTGACAGGTGGAGATTCATGGAGGTGGACAAGTTCTTGGTGAGCTGCAAGTTTCTAATAGAACTCAAGGTTATCTGTTAGAGCATGCTGTGAGGGACTGGGGTGAGAACTTCAACTAACATGAGAGTCCTACTGGTGAGGCAGCTGCTGTGCACCTTCATAGTAGTGGGCTTTTCTTTGTATTATTACTGAAAATCACCAAGATTTTTTCACTGAAATCAGTAAGAAATCAGTTACTTCAGTAGAGTGTTCCCAGCTGCAATGGCCAAATGATAGAACCTTTTAGAATAGTTTTAGTGAGGAGAAATCAGATGTCAGGTCTGCAGAGAGCAATGATTTAGTAAACACATAAACCTGAAGAAGAAACCTTGATTAGTGGAGGCAAATCTCAGATAAAGGCACTTGGAAAGAACTTCAAACTGGCTGTGGCATGACTGAATTCTCTGCAGGCAAAAGCTGAAATTAATATCAATGTGAATTTCACATTGGGCAGCTTCTGCAGTTACTGCAAAATCACAAAATATCCGATTTCCTTCTCTTGTCGCCCCACAACCAACAGATGTTGCCTTGGTTGTAGTGGTAGAGCCCTCTGAGGGACAGACTAATATTTGGCAAAGCACAAGAAAATTCTTGACATAGTTGAGAACTTCTTTGGAAGGCAGCTTTGACTGTTTATTGCTTCGTTTCCTAAATAAACTTTGGGCTCCTTAGCAGGCAGGAAAAAAGTGGTGAGCCCAATGCTGGGCTTTTTGCAGCCATGGCTGTAGTAAGTGGGGATTTTTTTCTTTCCTCCCTTGAAAGGAGGGACTTCTCTCTTCGTTTTTTCACTTTTGGCACATGTTACCAAAATATTTGTGGACCAGTAACATGTATTCTTTAATCTTGAAAGTGGGAAATAAAGCATATTTGTTCCTATATGTAAATACTCTTCTCCCACAAAAAAATGTTTGCTTTGTAAATCCAGCCTGGTTTTCTCCTCATAGTGTGAATTCCTGGGAGCTCTGTTTCAAAGGGCAGGGACATGCACTTTCAGGTTATCCTGGTGCCGAAATAAAGGGGGCTTGCTGCTCTCCCCCTGATGTTTGTAAGAATAGGTGAGACTTCTTAAAAAAAGGACCCCTGTGTAGTGGTTAAAATGACCTTCTTAGGAAATGCCATTCATGCCAGAGCACATAACCTTCCTCCCCATCTCTTCCCCTGCATAGGAGGGGCTGTGGTATACAAAGGCGCCTGGGAAAGGGAATGCACATTCTTTTGTACAAAGGAAGCTCAGAATCCCATGGTATATACATGGGTGCCTCTGTCTTCCCCCTTAAAAATGTTTTTCTTTACCCTGTAATCAGAGATTTTTTTCCTTATTAATTTTACTTTGGGTGGAGAGAAAAGGGAAAGATGTATTGTTTGGATGGAAGTCACTGCCGGGGGGCAACAATTGGGCTATTGTTGGGCTGTAATTCTAGTGTGGGGCTCCAAAGGGAGGTGAAAAGGAATATGAACAAAACCAAGTATTAACTCTGTAATAGTCTCCTGTTTTTTACCTGAACAAGGATAGCCAGAGGTTTAGTCTTTTTTTTCCCCGAAGGCTAATAAAGAAACAGCATTGTTACAAGTGGTGATGCTGCTCTCCTGCGAACATTTGAGAGAGGGGCAATAAGGGAACGTTGGGTGGTGGGGGTTTTTTTTTTGTTTTGGTTTTTTTTTTTTTTTGTTCTTCCAGCTGAAACCATGCAGTTATTTTTCTAAAGCCAAAATCAAAACTGTTAGTTAAAGGCAGAAACAGGCCTCAGGAAATGCTGTTTCTTCTGGCAGCAAGAGACAAAGATCCTTATTCTTTAGACCAGCCTTTGTATAATTCAGAACAATAATAATTTTTTTCAGTGTCTGATAAAGAACAAGTGTTCATTATCATAATGTGTTAACAGAGCTATAATTAAGATTGTTCTTGTCACTTTTTTAATATAACCATTTTCCTTTGGGAAGTCTTAATTGTTGGAAAAAATTACTGTGTATTTACAGTTGGCAAAAAGAGGCTTGGGGACGGAACCTTTTAAAGCAGCACTGTTTGCTTTCCCTAGGTGACTGAGAGACAAGTTGAGGAAGGGTGAAAAGTTCTGTTGATTACCTCAGGTGCTGGTCAGGCTCCATGCAGAAGAGGAAGCAAAGCAACCACTTCACTCCTAGCTTCTTAGACACTTTCTGCCTTCCTGATGTTTCTGAATTGCTCCACATATCCTATGATTGCTTTGAGATCACCCCACACACATACTGCATCCGTTTGAGACTAAATAACATCTTTTCTTATTTTGATTACAATTAGAAATGCTAGTTTTTCTTGTGTATTCCCTTTTTATTACACACTATTGATCTCAAATGCTGAGTGCTTCTAAGTGCTGATGATTCCCTAGTCCTTTGAGTCTGTTGATGGAGAAATCAGGTGTACTCCAATGAAGACTTTGATACTCACTTTTCATTTAAACTGTGACTTCATCCTCAGTGAGACATGGGATTTTAAAGCTGTTTCCATGTGCAGTCCTGCTGGTTGATGGTACTGGGGAGGTACCTGAGACTTGTTCACCTTCATCCTGTTGGCTAGTTGCCTGTCAGAAGCAGAGAAGGTTGCCATTGATGCTTTTATGAGCATTTAAGATGTAAAATGTTTACTCCTTTACTTTGGGAGCTGTAGTTGATTTTGGTATACAAATTTACATCACTTGAGAATAAGATCAACAAACCTGTTGGCCTCTCAGACTTTGACTCACAGATGGCATAGGGGAAAAAAAACCTGGACTGGAATCTGGTATGCTTTTTTTTTTTGTTTTTCATTCTGTTGGTCTAGAAAATAGTAAGCTTTGGAAAGGCTATAAAAGAGAAAAATTAATTTCCACACACTAAGAGTATCTCTGGGTAGTAGAAGGGATATGCAGCTACAGTCTAGTTACTTGTAAGAATCAAATGTGGGTTTAAGCATTTAACTTGCAATTAGTCTGCCAATAATTGTGATTTTTTTTTTTTTTTTTTAAAACCTTAGGGATTTTTTCTTCAGGCTGAATTACTCTAAGAAGAGTCTTTGTTTTCATGCATAAGTGAGTAGTTCTGAGTCTTTGTGGTGCTTCTTTGTACCTTTTCCAATTTTATTGCATCTTTTTTGAGCTGAAGGGATCAGAGTTGTGGTCTGTAGTAGAGATGTGATCACTCAATTACAGCAGGATAATGGAATTTTTTTCCCCACTGTTTCAAACCAGTTTGCTAGTGGTGTGCAGTATCTGCAAGGTGAAGTCCTCACTGAGGTGGATTTTTGGTGAGATCACCACTCTGGGTCCCAGAGGGAGGACGCAGTGGTGGTAAGAATGAGAAGTTTTCTGGTGCACTTGGGTACTGTGGCTTCCTGTTATGTGATTAAAAAAATGCTGAACCATTTGTAATACACAAATGATGTAGTAGTAGTTGGAGAAACTTTTTGGCCAGCTTTGACTTGTTCTGTTTGTTAGTTTTGTTTGCACCCAGAGTGCAGGGAAGAGGATTGAATTAAGCTTTTGCATCCTCTCAGTTATTGGGCCAAATGCCACTGCTTTTGCTGCCAATAAAGCCTACAGAAGATGTGTAGGCATGAGGAGTGTGGGAGTTTCAGAATACACAAAATCTTCTAATTGACATGGGATTTGTAAAGTGCAGCTTGTATAACTGGTGATGCCTAATCTCTCTTGTCCCTTCCAAGAGGCACGTTGATGATCCATATGCTTGTTGGAGATATTTCTTTGTCTAAAGATAAGAATTGCATAGTTGATCAGAAATGCCTCTAATTTGCCTGCAGACTTTCACATTTAAGCTATAAATTCGGTGTATTCTCATGCTAGAAGGAGGCTTAATATTTTAGTTTTTCTAAAATGAGTTTTTCTCTTGCTTGAGCGTGTCCAGAGAAGGGCAACGAGGCTGGTGAGAGGCCTAGAGCACAAGCCCTATGAGGAGAGGCTGAGGGAGTTGGGATTGTTTAGCCTGGTGAAGAGGAGGCTCAGGGGAGACCTTCTTGCTGTCTACAACTACCTGAAGGGTGGTTGTGGCCAGCAGGAGGTTGCTTTCTTCTCTCAGGCAACCAGCACCAGAACAAGAGGACACAGTCTCAAGTTGTGCCAGGGGAAGTTTAGGCTCGAGGTGAGGAGAAGTTCTTCACTGAGAGAGTCATTCCCCACTGGAATGGGCTGCCCAGGGAGGTGGTGGAGTCACCGTCCCTGGAGGTGTTCAAGGCACGTTTGGACGTGGCACTTGGTGCCATGGTCTAGTCTTGAGGTCTGTGGTAATGGGTTGGACTTGATGATCTTTGCGCTCTCTTCCAACCTTGCTTATACTGTGATACTGTGATAAAAGGATAAAATCCTTCCTTTCTTCACCCTCTACAGTCTCCTTTATTTTCAAGGAGAGAAAGAAGGAATTGTGGGGATGAGAGAGGGGACTGGTGTGAGATACATAATGGAAGGCTGCACCTGAAAGTCAGGTGCAGTAGGTTGCTGCTCTCCTCATAGCTAGGTGGATGGATGAAATATTGCTCTGCAGGTAGTTTGTTAATTGATACAGTGCCATTCCTCCCCAGTGACTCTGCATGTCTAACCTTGCCTGATCCCCAGAAATTATCATGCCACTTTCCCAAGCTTCCTTGTGGAAGAACCTGTTAGGACAGCAGTTTCAGTAGCTTTGGCCTTTGGGGGTGGAAGATGTTAGCTCATGCAGGCAGTGCTGTGTGGGGACTCGGGAGGGTGTCTCCAGGAAGCAGGTGATCTCTGAATCACGGAATCATTTAGTTTGGAAAAGGACCTTTAAGATCACCAAGTCCAGCTGTAAACCTAACATTGCTGAGTCCAACAAAAGTCAGGTTTAAGTAACTGAAGGAGTAAGTCCTGAGAAACTAGGTTCATCCAAGAGGGCAAAGGAAACTGGGAGAGGGAAGAAAGAAGGATTATTTATACGTCTTTTAGGTATAGGAACAAGGTATGCTGACATCTGTTTTTCTTTCCCAGTGTGGTTGTAGCCATGTACTGCATGTTGAGTAGTTTGAGTCTGCTTTGTGGCACTGTCCTCCTTAAAAAAAGCAAAGCAAATACGCACAACCCCCCCTTAGAAGGGTGGAAGTACAAGCTCCACTAAGGTTACAGACAATAAGTTTGCTTTTGTTAACCGCTCAGATCTTAAGACTATTTTTCCCCAGAGCCCATGCATCCCAGGTTGATGTTCTCTGCTCTGCAGGGCAGCAGCCTGGTAACCTGGGCTCCTGTTTGACAAGATCCCAAACTAATTTCCCAATTTTCAGCACAAGTAATGCTGCGAGTTCTAACATAGATTCTTTTTAATCTTAAAGTCAGTCAGAGGTTTCAGAGGTTTTCTTTTAATTGTACCAAGGAAGTAATGGACAAGACGTTAAAGTATTGTGTTGATTTCAGTTCATACTTTGCAGATGCCTTACAGCAGGTTTTTTTTTTTTTTTTTGGTCCTTCTTGTAAGCCTTTGTGTTTTGTATCTCAGCACCCTGACAACCCCCTGTGTATTTGAACAAAAGAACAAAAGAATCAGTAGTGAGCAGCTGGGCACAAATCTGAAAGCACCTTTTTCTCCTTTCCTGCACCCCCTCTCCTGTATTTTGGTCTGTTGGGTTTGTTTCTTTTTTTTAATACATGGATTTTTGAGTGTTATAAAAGGGTTCAGTCTGGTTTTCCTCCGTTTTGAGAAGATGGAAACAAAATGTCAATGATGTTTCATTTAAATTTGCATTTAATTTAGTGTTTCCTGATGTGTGATATGTAGGCAGTGGTGGTAGTGATGTCTGCATACAGCTGTGTGAAAATTAGGATATGCTGTGTTCTTTGAGAGCTCTTGAAGAATCCATCGAGGCCAAATTTTTGCTGCTTTATGATACTCTGCATGTTGCCATTGACTTAGAGCAGCTAGGTTTTTTTTTCCTATGTGTAGCTGTACAGTGATAAAAAGGAGGATATTTTTTTCCTGGTGGTCTGATTTTTAGATTATTATTTTTTTTAATGCTGCAGGCTGCTGCTGGTGGCCTTTTTTTTCTCCTTTTTTCTCTCTTAACAGTTCCTACAATGCAAATTGCTTTTAGAACATGATATTGGGACCATCCTGTGTAAAATACTCCAAATGTTTTCAAAGCTAGCTAGTTACAGCACCAACACACCCACAACTCTGTGCCTCCCAAAAACAGTCACCTGAAGTGAAACCAGAGGATGAACTGGAGCTGCTGGGTTTTAGGCCGTCTCCCCACATGGGCTGTGCTTGCATTCCTTAGTCCGGGGGCCCCGGGCCTCTTTTGAAAGCAACCTTTCAGGCTTATGAAGCTGCATTGTGTAAACATCTTCAGCAATAATTTATTCTCTTGAAAGAGGCCAAACTAATCCTCCCATCCTGGTTAGGGCTGCCCTAGACTTTAAGTCTGAGCAGCACATTTTCTGTCTTGCAGCAAGCGTGACATCACATGAATATAGCAACAGAATGTGGTTGAATACCATTTAAAACAAATTTTAAAGTCTTCCCCCATGGGGCGGTTGTATTGGGAATGTTCTTCCTTCATCTGTATGTTATCAAGCTAAATACCAACTCTTGGTTTTGTAGTATGTTTCTGTACTTGTAGGGCGGAAAAAAAAACATCCCTGCTGATTTCTGTGCATTGATAATTTTCCTCCAAGCCTTGTTTTTTTGTCTTAGGATCAAAGCTGTTAGTAAAAGGGGAGACAAACATCTTTATAAAAATCTACCTGCAGAGAAAATAGGTGAAATTATTTTTTGAAATTCAGAGCGTTTGTGACCAGTTTGTTGTAAACAAATTCATTTAGTCCTTCTGGAGAAACATATGGCTTCAATTTTATTTTTCTTCCCTCTCTTACAGGAGCAGCATTCTTAACTTTGCTTTAAGAGGTTATTTAGTGCAGCCTCAGAAGCTCCACGTTGTTTTTGTCCTGCAATAACACTCACCTAAGCAAGGACATGGCATCTTTGGGGTTTACCTCTGTCTTCGGCCCCGGGGAGGTTGTTTACTACTTTCTGCCTGGAATAACAGGCTAGTCCCAGGGATCTTCCCAGGGGAGCAGGATTATTAGCTTCTGCCAAAATACCACCTCGGTGCCCAGCCCGGCTGCAGGGCTGGTGGTGGCAGCATGATGCCCTTGGGAATGTTGTTGATGGGGATGCTGAGGCTCTGGCTGTGGGTCTGGTGCCCATGTGGCAGCAGAATGTCGGTGGGACGTGGGATACTGCTGAGCAGCCGAGCCCCCAGCAGCGTGAATTTAAAATTCAGCTCACATCTCCTCTGGAGGCGGGGGGGAGAAAACAGTGAGACCCTTTTCAGGAGTGAGGTGTGTTCAAGCCTATATTTGGATGCTGCACCTCTTCTAAATTTGGGTTCTCTTCATTAATACAGGAGCTGTTTTAATATCCCCGCAGGGGAAAGCATGGGGTTGCTGTAGAGTGGCTTACTCTGGGGCTTTTTTTCCACCTTTTAAAAAAGGCCAAGGTCTGTTCTGGAGGACTGGAGGGAAGGTGGAGGAAAGGGGTGGAGAGCGGGGAGGGTCTGGTCTTCTGAGCTGCTGTGTGTGGCGGGGGGGTGCCGTCTTTCCCTGCCTTCCTTTCTTCACCTCCCATGGGGCCGGAGGGGGGCGGCGCTGGAATAGGGGGGCAGTGCTTTGTTTACTAATAAAGGCGTTGGGACAGGCATGGCTGTGGAGACGTGCAGCGTGGCTGTGTTGTGAGAGAGGGATCTGAACATCGTCGATTCCATCTCCCTTTCCCTGGGCAAAGCAGCCTTTGGATTTTCCATAGGGCGGTGGTTATCCCTGGATCAGGGGAGCGTGGAGCAGAAAGCATGGCAACGCTACGTTAAAATAAGTGTTTTTCTACCTTTTGCTGTGACCCGAATCGGGTTTCCCCTGCGCAGCAGCACGATGTGCCTGCAGTGGGTGTGATGGAGCAGCAGTGCAGGGGAATTGTTTGTGTCAGGGGTGCTGGAACGCATGGAGTGGAGGCGTGCGTGGGAGCTGGTGCCTCTCGCCTGCCCGGCTCCTTGCCCAACCACCAGCCAAGGAAGCCAAGCTGCTGTGTTCTGTTGCACCGCGCTGGTACGCCGGCCTTTGCTAGGGTCGTTGTATGCTTAGGTGCCTTGTCTTGAGTGCCAGAGATACTTATAAACTAGCTCACTTTTGTGACAGGGTTGCAGTCAGGGTGTGAATGGCAGTGGATTAGAACATTGCTGTGTGTGCACTGGGGAGACTGAAGGGCCTGGTAGTATTGTCTGGCAGTGTCCTAGTGACCTGGTCTGCTGCACATATCCAGCTTTGATGGAGTGACCGGCAGAGACCTTTGCATCTGTGCAATTGATGATTTGCAGTAATTACTTCCAGTTGCAGCAGGGTACAGTGTGGCTGGATCCTTTAGGTACCCCTGTGCAGGTCCTGATGGAAGTAAAGTTTCAGGGAAGATGCTGATAAATATGAACAATTATGTAAGAGATTTAGGCACTCCCTTCCCACCACCCCCCCAAAAATAAAAAAAAAAGGTAAAAATCCAGGTCCATTGGGGTATTGAGGTAAAAGCATGAGGGACTTTGGGTACTACATTTAAAAATCCAGACACCCTAAGGAAATAAAACAAAATTGAATTAGTTGCAAGAATTAATTCATTTTTGCTAACTCCTGCTATTAATCATTTAAATTATCTGAGATGGAAATTACAAATGCAGTGGTGACTTTTTGCTGTATTTCAGGATACTCCTCCCTTCAGTAATTTGACCTAGTTTACTGGTGTTTTAATTCCACCCTCTCATTTTGAAGACTTCTTGTTACCAGTTTTATCAGCTGGTTCTCAATATTTTACTGTCTACTCTATTCCAGGGTCAAATGGAACAACCATTGCCTTCTGTCTAAAGAAAAACTGTGTTGAAATCCAGTACTGCTGAAATCCCTGGAATATCTGACCTGAAAAATTACTTGTATGCTACAAAATTTACTTTCCCCTTCCCGCCTGCGAACCTCTAACAGCGTTTGAAAAAAGTTAATTTTTCTACTATCAAAATCCCATGCTTATATCCTTAGAGCAGAGAAGTTACTAAACCCTGCAGCCTAGCCACTTTCAAGTCCAGATATGCTGAAATTACGTGGTGGGTTTTCTGTTTTTTTTCTATTTTACACTTCTGGCAGTTCAGATTCTGTGATTAAGATCAACTTCATAACTAGGATTTGCTTTTCAGAAAACTGTTTGCCTTTTGTGACACTTCTGTGGAGCTTCTGCTGACATTGTGTTTGCTCTGAATTTCCTTGTGTTCCATGTTAAGATGCACATGCTTCAGGGGAAGCAGCAGATTCCAGAGGCAATATGTATATGCAGAAATCTTGCTCTGTTGTGATCCCACTAATTTCTAGGGCAGATATACTTAACTAATTTTTTTTAATGCCATGCAAATTGTGGGTAGTGCAGGGTGGTAGTTTACCAGTGGCTTTCAAAATGTGTTTTTCTATGAGGAGTGAGATGTGCTGCTTTGAGCAGCAGTCAGAGCATGAAGAGTTACTTTATATATTTATCAATAAGCAAACCTGACAGGTCTTTAGATAGAAGCTGAAGAATTATGTTAGTGTTTATCCCCCTGACTTGTGCTCTAGTATATTTTGTAGCAGTCCTCCTCAAATGTGCAGCGTATTGTGGCTTTGATACAATCACTTGTAAGGAATTGAGCTCAATGGTTAAGATCTGTATGGCTATAGTAGAAATTATAGTTAATTTTGCAAGCAGTATTAAATCACTGAGGTTAATCTCCTATTTGGTTTTTGTGAGTTTTTTCCCCCAAAAAACTCACTCCTGAAGAAAAACTACACTTATGTAATGTCTTCTTTCGCAAGTAAAAAAAAAATGTTTTTCATGTACTGTGTGGTGCTTGTATGTAAAGCATGAGATCTTTGCATTGATTGTAAAGAGGCACAGCTAGTGTTTGTCTATGGTTTTTTCTGGCTTTCAAAATAAGAAGTAAAAATTCTTTAGAAAATATTTTTTACGCCATTCTTATTCCCCCACACTGTGCAAGGATAGATGGAGCATTTCTACCCCAGGTGATCATTCTGATCATTATGATTTTAAAAACAAACTTTTACTTCTGAGAAGTCATGAATTAAGTGCTGCTTATGGAAAAAAAAAAAAGGTAGTTAAAAAAAAATAAACTTTAAAACATTTTCTGCTTTGTGTTACTGAATTTCTATCAGTAAGATACCTTTCATTTGGACTTGTCCAGGTTACATGAAATTCAGATAAATGAAATGCCTAATGACATAGTTTTTGTTGCAATTAACCAACCTCCTAATTTGTGAGCTAGCAGTTTTCATGGCCTTTAAAATGCAGTAGGTAGATTCTTAAAAAAACTTTAAAATGTAACTGTATGCTATTAAATGATCTCCTTTCTTTAATAATTTCCCTTCACTCAAGACGTGAAATGGAGCGAAACGCCAGTATGATGCTCTGTGCGGTATGTGTTGTCTTCTCTGTCCCCCATCCTCACTACCTCTTTGGATGCTTCCTACGCTTGACTTGTGTGGCTTCACCCAGCACTGCTTTCCTGTTAGTGTTCTTCAGGCAGTATTCGCTGATGGTCTTCCCATTACCTTCAAAGTTGAGCAGACCTGGCTTTGGTAAGCTGGAGTTACTAAACTTTCGTGGAGTCACCATCTTGGGAAGTGTTCAATAAACATGTGGACATGGCACTTTGCAACGTAGTTTGAAAATCGTGGTGATCTTAGGCTGATGGTTGGACTTGATGATCCTAGGAGTCTTTTCCATCTGAAACAATTCTATGATTGTGTAAGTTAGAAATCTTTTCTGCTGTGAAGGCTCCAAGCTGTGACCTGTATCTTCCAAGGTTGTAATTTCTAACTCTATCAGAATGGGATAGTTCTATCAGTCTTCCACCTAATGTTTACATTTCTAGTTGAAGGGACAACCCAAGTAAAACAAACTTTGAAAATACTGGAGTAGCTTCTTGCTAGGTTCCTGGTTTTCTAGCCTGGAGCAGGAGACCATGGTGCTTGATGCTCTTGCATTGCTTGCCTAGTTACACTGGGGCCTCTGTTTCTCAGAAGATGTGAAAGACCAAAGCGAATCCCTTGAAGTCCATCACCACAGCATCAGCCCTTGGTGTAAATTGGTGTAAATTATTATTCAGTGCAATTAAAGTGGATCTAAAGCCCATTGGGTTTGCTACCTGCAGCTCCAGATTCATTGGATGTCTTTTCAGTGAAAGAGAAATAAATAACAGCCAGGGGCTGATGGATGGTGGTTGGTCTGTGCAGCAAATCAAGCCAGGGTGAGAAGTGAGGGGTGGATAGCCTATGACTGATAAGTAGCACTTACTGTAAGGAGCTTTAAAAAAAGGACTAATCTGAGAGTGGCTGTAACTTGCAGGAATTCAGGTTATCTCGCTTGTGGCTGCACTGCAGCTCTTCTTTTTATATCCTTTTGTCCTTCGAAACGCCAGGCTGTTAGGGTTGGGCTCTTATTTATTTATTTCTTCCTCTAGGCAGCTGCAGTGCTCAGTCTAGTAGGCTGAGATGCTAACAATGCGCTGCCTGCTGCCAAGAAAGGAGGTATTTGCATTAATTTTCACTTTCTTATTCTGAATACAAAAAAAAAACCCAAAAAACAAATACCCCCCTGCAGTCCCACCGAGTCCTGTCTCCCCCGACATAAAGACATGTGCCGATACATGGGTTTGAGTGCCGGGTGGTGGTGTGGTGCATACATCAGTTTCCCAAGGGGAGAATGCAAGTGCCTATGTTCTGTGAAACAAAGCAGCTTTAACAGTAATCCAGAACAGCCATCGTAAAAACAATAAAAATACCAGCAATAGCTTTTGTAGCAATTATTTAAAACAGGCTATAAATGCTTTCTTTACTCACTGTTTTTGCTGAATTGTTAGGGGTTTTTTTTTGTTTTTCTCCAAATCGCCACTTGTTCATACTGGTCTATCAGCAGTAGCCTGTGTACAAAAGAAGCAAATTGCATTTTTTACTTGTCAAGTAATCTTCACAGCAACGCAGAAGCGAGGAATTGGAGACTTGTTTGAAGTTCTGCAAGTGCAACCTTTGTGGTGCAGAGCTGGGTGGTGGGGTGACTTCTGTGTAGATTGGGATTGTTTGGGATGGGTGTGGGAGGCTGTGCTGTGCTGCTTGCTCCCTCTCGCTGGCATGAACAGGGAACAAATGGGATTGTCACCTTTCTAAATGTGGAGCTTGAGATGTTTGGGCTGAATTATGAGGACAGCAATTTAACTAAAGGGACATAGGACGAGAACGTCAAGAAAATTAGAGAAACCCAGCAATTGAAACTCCAGGGTTTTTATATTGTAACACATTAGCCAAAACAGGTATCAAAAATAATCCTATTGCTGTGACACTTGTTTTTGTGTCTGCTCGGTTCAGTAAGCCTCTCATTATGATTCAGAGCACTGCATAGAAATCCTCTGTGCCATCGTTTTTTAATGCATTAAACGACCTACAGTGTGTTTCTTTTGTGGTGAAACCCCATTGCCTCAGCATGAAGTGTGCACAGTGTCCATGTGTCTTTGTTTAATGCAACATGTTTTGCTCCATTGGTACTGAAATAGGACATTTTTGTTCATCAATCACCACCACAGCAAAGCGATGCGTTTCTGAGAGCATGTGGGGCTCACAGGTACGTGCTCTGGACCTCCTAGATCTAGACACACAAAGCCCATGTGCTTTTTCTGAACAGCTCTCACAGCTCAGTGTGTCTTGAAGAAATCACACCCAAGGAAACTGATATCTGCAGTTCTGAACTGGCCCCCCTCTTGTGTGCAGTTTGTGGTTGTTTTTTCCTTCCCATCTGAAACATCAGTGTGAAGAATCAGAGGGCTGAAGGGGGAAGAAAAAAATCTGCTCGTACTTGTTTAGAAGTATCAAATAACCTCCAGTGTGGGATTTTTATCTCACTGTCTTTGTGGTAAGAGAGGTAGAGAAAAGGCACTTGAAAGCCTGCGACAGCGTAGCCTGTAGGAGCTTTACAAATTGATTCAGTCATTCCATTCAGAGCAGAGATTTGATACAGGGTAATGAAATCAAATGGCTTAAAATAATCTTTTATTGATTTTTATGGAAAGAAATCTATACCTGCAGAATCAAACTGAGGCTACGGTAACATCTGCCTTTAAATATTGTTTTGTTTTGTGCATTTAAATGTGCTTTTTTTTTCCACCTGTGTCTTGAATGGCTGCTTCTGCTTCCTTCAGCGTTCAGTATGAAGTCAAGCAATGCGTGCTGAAATGTTAGCGGCATCAAAACGTTCTGCCCTGTGTGTAATGCTGTTGGTACACGTGCAGAGGTCTGAAAAGACATTTTTGGTGGCGATCTGCTGTGCTGCCCTGGTTCGATTCGGTGTGGGGGCGGTGGCTGTCCCCAGCCCACGGCACAGGTCCCGGTGGGGCGCAGCGGGGGACGTGCCTCGTGATGCTGCTCCAGACTCATAAACAAACCATCACGTGGCCGTGCAGCCCGACAGAGCATCGTGCGGGCAGGGATAGACAGCCAGAGCATTATCCTTATTGGATTTCCCTGCCAAGCCGGTGCTGCTTTGAATGTTTTGGAATGAGGGCTGAATGAAACAACACAAGGCNGTCCCTGAACCTGAAACACAGGTGCTTGTAATACAACCTGTTCTTTTTTCTTGGCAAAAATGTTAGCATGAGCAAGCTCTGTATGCTTACTATCATATGAGAAAATGTATAGGTGCGGGTAAAATTACATCAGACTTGAGATTTTTAAGTTCTGTTCTATGTATCCTTTATCTATTTAACCAATAGAAGTGTTATTAAAAACGAGTCTCACATTTGCTGGCATGTAGCTTCTTAGACCCACCATATTCCTGGCTGCAGTGTAGTTTCTTTGACTTCCACTCAGGTCAAAGCTGCAGTGCCCTAGATGCAAAATGATTCTTTAGACCCGTCTGCTTACTCTTGATTGTGAGTGATTAGCCTTCAAAACCATCTAACTCCAAATGTAATTACAGCTCAATTTCTCTGTGTTGAGTCTTTTGCTTTACAGGTTGCACATAATAATCTACTAGGATGCTGCCTGTAAAACAATACATGCTGCTTCCCTAAGAACATAATGTAGATCGTGAGATCAGACGTCCAGCTAAGTACTTCTTAGTTGTAATCTTCATCTTCAGATACTGAAGCTCAGCAATCCTTTAATGTGTTGGATGAGCATCACACTGATGATACATCAAGCTAGCCCTCATCTAAACCAGCAGAAACTTTGTAGGTTCTGGTCATTGATAAATGTTGCCAGTAGACTGTATTGCTCTTGGGGAACTAGCAAGTTTGTGATGTTTTGTTAATGTCATGTAGAGAATAACTCATGAGGTTGCAATTCTAGGAGTCTATGCTAGAGAGGAGGCTTAAGGAGTGATTTAGGAGCTTAAGGAGGAGACTACAGAGTATAGATGCTCCTGAAGCATCATTTAGGCCAACAGGAGAGCAGAGGAAAAAGCTAATATACAGCAGGAGCTGGTGGAACGAACCTGTTCTCAGGGTGCTGTCCTCATCTACCCAGAGATGAGGTAGATGTGAGTAAAGCTCTACACTGTCATGCAAGTGAGATGACATCTGAGGGAATGAGAAACCAGCCAAGGGGCTTGTGGGCTTGTAGAGTTTCTTTTAAGTTTAGTTTGGCAGATTTCAAGCTGTATTTAAAAAAAATTTTGGTTTCCAAAGACATTACTATTAAGTTATTTGTGCTGAGCCTATTCTTTTTTCTTTTTTTTTTTTTGTGATCCATTGCACCAGGAACCACAAAATGCTTTTAAAAATTGTCTTCTGTCAGAGTTACTTAATGCTCAGGAACACATTGACCTTCTCATTCTCTAAATGAAAATTTTTACGCCAGATACATTTGTTAATCTTAAAAAAGCAGTTTGGAGAAATCTCTCTAGTTGAGATGCAGACAATTTGGATCGTGTCCCAAACTGTGCAGCTGTGAGTAGGTCACATAGACTCTAGGTTCTTTATTTGTGCCATGGGTGATGAAATCCTGTCACTTCCCTACTTGTGTGTTGACTAAGGCAGATAAATCCACCAGTGGCTGTGGGATACTTAAATGCTGTGGCTGAGAAGATTCAGTCATGATGGACACTGGTTGTATGGAAGAGGTTATATCTGATGTTGAACAATGCACTTAAGTGGGGACCAGAGGTAAAAAGACAAGACTAAGATGATGGGTGTCAGGTGTGTCCAGAAGTGGCTAAAATAACTCTGTGTCCATCCCACAATGGAAGAGGCAGCTAAGGCTCTCTGTGTGAACAGGAAAGGCAGAAGCAGATAAATCTTTCTTTTTGCAAATGCCAAATGTGTCAGTGATAGCTTTTAAAAACAATTATTGGCGTTAAGGCAGTTCAAAGATACACAGTGGTGCAAGCATCTAGACTTGTCAAGGTGGCACCATCTGCGTCTGTGATTGAAAACAACCCAGGAGGACAAAAGAAAAGACACAATGCAGTTTAAAAAATGAAATTAATCTGTAAAGACATTTAGTTTACTACTTAAAAAGTCTCCAACAACCGAAAAACCTTTGAGTCAAAATACCAAAGATAGAAACTTCTGGAAAAAAATACTTTGGTTGCATTTTTCAGGAGGATCCCAAGATTCTGGCTTAGATCCTTTTCACTAGGACAGTTTATAATACTCCTTCAGCTAAATCTTACAGTTAACTGATGTATTGCTGACTTGTTCGAATCCATCATGGATCGCTGTAAGGTCATTGGCTCAGTGCTGTTTCGTCAGACAAGCCTCACTTCTTTCCATGCTGCAGATGGTGACATTTGTCGTTCTTCAAAGTCTGTGACATCTTAGTCACAAAGGACCCAAGCCTTATATTTCACATTTCAGATGAGGTTATGGTCTGCTGATAGAGTTCAAGTATCTGTTTCTTTGGGGTTACTGATGTATCCACTGGTAGAGTTTTTTGCAAATATCCCCCAGACAAGCTGATTTCTAAAATAACTATGAGAAGATAATCTGTCTTCCGCTTTGTCTTTTCTCTGTTACATGCTGGCAGCCTGGCAAGAAAACTTTTGAACCCCCTGTCCTCTGAATAGTGTTCTGTAGTCAAGTACTGAAGTCTGCAATTCAGGGCTTGATATATTTGAGAAAGAAGATTATGTCCTATAGTGTCAGGGGCTTTTGCACATCAAGACAAATTTCTGTTCCCAAATCTTTTGCTGTAACCTTGAGTAAGTTGTCATTTTGTACTGCATCTGTTGCCCTCCCTGCCCCTGCTTTAAAATACACACTAAAAGTAACCACTTGATTAGATTTCATACTTTGTAAAGCATTCTGTGATTTTGAGAACTCCTTGTTAAAACATAGAGTACAAATAGAAAGTATGTCTCCTTCTGTTAATAAGCATTAATGAAATTTAATTTGTAGGACTCAAGGCCAAAAAGCTGGTGGTAGTAGGAACACACTCCTTAAAACCTGGAAAAGGGAAGTAGAAGGTTTGTCATATGAACTATTGGTTGGAAAGCACTTCCCAGGAAACATATAAATGGATTAAAAATGGGGAAGGACTTGATGTAGGGAGGAGGGCAGTAATCAGTCAGTTTGGAGAGCCTTCCGTAGCAGTTAATCCTCCAGCGCCAGCGTGGCCACCAGCGGATACTACATCCTTAGAGGATGATCTCTGAGAAGCTGCTTTACTTGCTGTCATCTCTTGAACAAACCATTGTGCCTAGATAAAGTGCATCAAGCGAATCTGAGAAATACATAAGCCAAAATACGTTTCAAGGGTAGTAGTTAGCCCAACCCACGTACTTTTCCCCCACATCATTCCTAATTCATAAAAACAAACCATCAAAACCCCTTGAACTTTGTGCAAAAATCTGTTGCTATGTAATTTGCAATTTAAATTATATTTCTCAGTGTTTGACTGCAGGCTAAATCAGCTATTCTATTCCCATCCACTTTAATGCTTTTAGTTTTGGGGGGTTGGGACATCCTGGAATACTAATTAATTTTTTTCCCTCCCTGTTTCTTGTTTCATAACAGTCAACAAACAGGATCTGCTGTTGTTTGGAAGTTCCTTTTTACTGTTTTTAAGCCAGGGCTTTGTATGCATATTTGGATTTATCTGATTTTTTTGTTTGTTTGGTTGTTTTTTTTATCAGTGTGATTTTTAAACAGGATGTTAAGGCTGGTGTTTGCATAATTACACAAAACTTTAACATGTAAGGAAGTCTAGGTTCATATAACAGAGAGAGAGCAGGGCCTTCCCTGCTTGATGTAGAGACAGATTCATTCATTGTTTCGTTTTTCCGTCGCAAACATTGGAGTAGAAATGTCATTTCTAATGATGGAATTGGAAAGCATTTCTCAAATATAGTGTGGGCTAGTGGCAGGACTGCACTGTCCTTGTGCGGCTGGCTGGTGTTAGCCGCTCAGCTCTTCTCACCGTCACAAGTATCTGAACCAGAGTGATGGATAACTCTGACACAACATTTCTGAATGTCAGCATTAAATGTTTGTGGGGATGATACAGTGTTGATAACTCCAGCATAGCCAGGAATCGTTCTTGAACCACTTTGAGTATCGTAAATATACACCTAGAGAACTGAGTGAATGCTGTGGCTGGCATATTCAGAACAGATCAGGAGAAGGATGCACTTTTGAATAGCGTAATGTCATGAAGAGTTTGAAAATGGTAAGCGTGATGATGTTTTCACCCCCCTTTGACCTCTATAAAAAAAAGATACCCGCAGCAATTGGCTCAAGGAGACCTCTAACTGGAAGAAAAGGCAGTTGTGCTCTTGTTTACTGCAGTGTTACTGAGAAATAAAGTTTGGAATTCATTAAGTTTTCTATTTGTAGGCATTAGTAGGTGTCCTATGAATCTAATTATTTCTAGGGTGAATGAGGTTGTGAAAAGTCTTTGCAGACTGTCTGAAGTTTTCCTGTTCTGGGTTGGGGAAGCTATAAATACTTAGAGAATTGAATCACATAGTGGTTGTTTGGTTTGGGAGCCTTCATCTTCTCCTATACCCAGTGCTCACCCTTTACAGAATAAATTAAACATTTAATGGAATTTTAACATTAAAAGATAATTAAAATATCTCTTAAAAAGTATCAATCAGAATGCTTTTTTTGGAGAATGTCTGTGCTTTAGTTACGGCGACATAAACGTTTTAGTGGTATAAATATGTGGAACCTGGATGTTTTGATTATTTGGGTTTTGTTGTTACAAAGCTTGACTGTATTTAGTTCTTCAAAGACACTTTTACTCCATGATTTTGATGGAAGAAAATAATATCCCATATTTAAATCCTTCCCTTAAAATGAAGTGAACTTTAGCTTCTTGGGATAAGTTTAGGTAATTTCTTCCTGATAAGTAGGAAGAGTTTTTAATAGCTTTTAAAAGTTTGTCTTGTGTTCTAGTTGTGCCAAGTGATGGAAAACAATGACACTAGTAGCATTACTGTTTAGATGGTGAGGAGTACAGATGATTTTTTTCTTTTTTTTTTTTTTTTTTTTTAACATCTGACTCACCAGAGTTGCCTGATAGTCTTGACAGCTTTATTGCAAAGCAGTTGAATAAACTGGAATAAAAAGCACAGTGCTACTGCCTACCTGCAGTGAAGACTGTGACCCTGGGTGGAAAGGGAAGAAGAGGTGGATGTTTCTTTTCCCTTCACTTCTGACCGGAACTGGAGTTTCAGATGGTGTCACTTCACAAGGCTGGGCCTTGGCCGAGATGACTTCAGCCACGGCGCGTTGTTTTGGGTTGTTGTAATTGTTTGCAAGACGCGTTCAGTGGCTCTCCCCATGCCGGTACTTGTTCTGAGCGCACAGAACATGCAAACAAACCAGACACCCAGTGCCATGGGGGTTTAAGGTAGTGTTTCTGTGTTGCAGGTACCTGTGTCTTCAGCTGTGCTGGGTTGCTCTGCTGACCTTTCAAAGCAGCAATTATTTGGGAAGAGAAAAATGTTTTCTATGCTAGCTTTCTCCCTTGATGCTGGACAACACTCTTTTTGCTTCTTTTTAGTTCCTTCAGTGCTCTTGTGTCTCCAGACTCTGCAAAGCCTCATAAGAGTTGTGGGTTTCTTGATTTTTATGGGGTTTTATATCTCAAGTACTGTAATGATTCCAAGAGTCAGACCCTGATCCCCAGCCACCACAAGAGATTCTGAATTTGAAGAATTTGCCCATGTCTTTTTGCAAATCTGCTTTTTGTATAAATATTTATTTATATTGAACTTATCTAGGATCTGCAAATTAGAAACAGCTGCTGTGCCCATAGGTGCCAGACACCAAATATGAGGTACCTTTATCATGGCAAACACTTGGACTTCTCTCTGAGATTTATGAACGAGTGAAGTGGTTTTGTTTAAAAGATGAGACATGGTTCTGTGTTTCTTGGGCAGACCATAAGATATTCGTATGGATTATGAATGTCATCTAGCCCTCCTTTGTATGAAATTCATCTTTTTCCTAATTTTGCTGCATTTAGTTACCTGCTACGTTCTCTGTGCCACCCATCTGAGGTCTGTAGCACACCAGCTTCACTGAACAGAGCATGGTCTCCAGGGGGTTTTGGATAAAGTTTGAGGGTTTTGTCTCCTTCAGTTTTTGAGAGGCTACTGAACAAGTCTGTTGGACTTGGTTGAAATGGCTTGGATTTGTCTGGTGTTTGTGGTGTGTCTGTAAGGTGGGGGAGTGGCGGAGCTGCTCAGCTGAGTATCGAAGTGCTTCGTCTTGCCGGCACTGTTAAAATAAATAGGGTAAGTGTGCAGCCATAGCAGTGGGGTTTGGGCTGCAGACAGTGTATCAATAGCATCGATCCACAAACCAGTGCCAGTTAGGCAATGTAATTGCACAGAAATGGCCTCTAATACCAGCTTAAAGAAGAGCTGCCAAAACCACAGCGCTCAAGGCCTCTCCCTCTGAGTTCGGCCAGTGCTCAAATGAAACAGCCCCCAGCTTGTTCCTCCGGGACACAGGCCTGCCTTGTTAGGAAATCGGTGAAGTTTGGGAACCCACAATACCTCACATAGCTCTGTGTACAGTAACGGAGGGTGGAAATAGGGCCATAGGCATGAGCAACCAGACGAGTTATAAATATAGAATACTCTCTCAATTCCAGTTTCGTTAGTCATGGGAGGACAGTGAGAGTTTTATAAACTTATAAGGAATATACAAACAGTTCTGAATTTAAAATAACTCTGTATAATTTTTTTAGTCTGTGAAAAGAATATTCTTTTTTGAGACCATCCATGTAAGTATCTGCTATACGCAGAGCGTAAGGATCTGTGTATTTATATGTTCATGTGAATGTGACTGGAGATGACAAAAAAAGGTACCGGAGGAGAAAAGCATAGCTCAAACGTGCCAAACTAGCAGAAACAGAGTGGGAAGCAGCATGCTTCCCACTTTGTACCAGCATCAAAAACATGAATTCCTCCCATTTTCTTTAATAAGTGCTGTCTGATGCAGTCTCCAGCTTCAGAGCAGCCGGGCAATATCGCTGAGCTGGCTTTGCTGCAGCCAGGAGCCCCTGTCAGATCTTGTGGTACAGCTCACCTTGACTGTCCTTCCTATAAATAAATAAATAAAACTGTCTGGTTTTCCCTAATCTGATCACAAATCCTTACTACAGGAAAGGATTTAGAAAGTCCGAAGCAATGTCATTATTATTTTTTTCCAGTGATCTACTGGGAATTCCTGAAAAGTATGTATATAAGCAGCGACAACAGCCACCTCTACCTGTGTGTTTGCTAGATGGCTAGCAGTGGGGCCTGTGCAGTTCGTCCTGTCAGTGTGTGATCTGTGCTCTCAGTGTCTGGAGGAATCACACAGTCAAGCCTGCTTGCTTTCTTTCAGTTTATTTTATCAGTGCATTGGAAGAACTAAAATAGTTCTGTCTCATAATGGAAGATGTTTGTAAAGATAGTGGACTAAGGGCAGGCTGAATGACATAATGTCATCCTTCACTTGGGTTAGGAAAAACACTGAACAAACCCATATGTTGCTCCCATCAACATCCCCCACTGATCTAGGTTGCTTCTTTCCAGTATCTTCTAATCCAGATGCTTCAGTCCTTTGCTTGGCTTGAGCAAACTGGGGTTTCAGGGCTGCTGAATTTGCAAAGGTGTGCTTGAAACTTCCTTTGAGGTTGCAGTTGTGTCCAGTGCCTCTGCGATCAGGGGCATCCTTGTCATTCTCAGAGCAGGCTCTGCATCCTGATGCAGCTGTTTCTAGCTGCAAGCAGAGCCATTCAGTAACCTGCAAGCAAATAGACAGCTGTTGCAGCAGTTTTGTTCTTTGAAGATCAAACCTTGTAGGGTGGAGTTAAAATAAAAGCTGGTGTTCAAACAGTGCAAGATAATTTAGAGACTATGCAAGCGATTTACATCAAGCCTGAGACTATCCTTAACTCTTCTCCTTTTCCTTCTGAAATGCTTCCGTCCACAGCCTGATGTATGAGGAGAAATTAATTTTAATACAGATTTGAAGTCAGTTGTGTCCTTTCCACTGTCCATGTTGCCTGTAAATTTGTTAAAATACATGAAGGGATGGATTAGTGCATGATCTTCTGCTTTGGGATCCTACAAATCTGGCATCGTTTGTATTCCCTCTGTGTTCATAGTAGAAGAAAGATTTAGAACAAAAAAAACACCCTTTGGTGAATAAAACCAAAGGAGTTCACCTTTTGCTTGTTGCAGGTCCCAAGAACACAACCTTCAGTTGCTCTCAGATTTACTTCCTTGTCACAAGGGAAATGCTTTGTTGAATAATTTTAAACATAATGGTCTTAATATTATTTGAAGTCATGTTGATCTTAGCAGGATACTTTCCCTTGCATTGTGCAAATATCGTAGTGATGTACCTTCAGAACAGAGAGCATAATTTAGGACAAATGCAGCTTCACGTCTGTGATAACTTTCCAAACTGTCAGTATTATTGTATCTTGGCTTTGCCGTTCCCTTGTGTTTTCTCCAGTTCCTAAATGCCTAGATCTTAATCCAGGGTTTGGTCTCACTAGCAGGTGAACAGCTTGAAAGAGCTTGCTCTGTAACTAAACCAATTTGATCTTGCTCTTTGGGCGGTTTTCTTGAATTTTAATCTTTTTAATTGTTAAAACCCAAGATGTTTTGTTCTTAGCTTTTAATCCACGTAGCCTAGTTAGAGGTGAGCAAAACCTTTCTAGGTTTGCCCTACTGTGTGTATTGTAAACATCAGTTTTACTCAAGCTTGCTTTTTTAAATTTCTAGCATAATGAGCTTTCCAGTGGAGTGGTGTTGATATCTGCTTCTAAGATGAGCATTATGTTTCATTCTTTGTGCCAGAATGATTAAGTCTGGTTAAGATGAGCTTAATGTATAAATGCAAAGGGCATTCCTGAAACAGAGCAGGAGTTGAGTCCTTCCAAACCAGTGACTTTTTTTCCCGAGATTAAACTGCCATTATCCTTCAACATTAAAAGAGCTGCATACTCTAGGCCAAAGTGATAATATCAAACTGTCTTCCTTCTTCAGAATAAATCTGGAATGTGAATGGTATTCATTCTCCAGCTGGTGTTTTGCCAGGAGATGACTGACCAGCACTCCTTGTTTGCAGTATATTAATTAAATCCTGTAAATCTTGCTGCCTTACACTTGCAGCATTTGGAATATAGGCGGATTAAATCTAGTTTTAAGCACCAACAACCAATGTATTGCTCTTAATCTGGAGCAAAAAGAAAAGCAATTTGCTTTAGAGCTGTTCTGCTGCAGCAGCCGTTTCCTTTCTTTATCACTAAAGAGTTCAGGAACTCAGTTGCCCCTTTACAAACGCATACAAATTTGCAATCCTGCATGATGGCAGTGGATGGGGAGTAGTGTTCATTGCTTCTGGGTGACCACTTTCCTACTTTCATCCCCACTGGCATTGGTGTTACTGTTCTGATTTGCATCTTCTAGTGGGAAATTTCCCTTTTCATAGAGGAAATATTTCTAAAACAGTGCAGTACTGATGGTAAAACATACCCTACCAATTTGTTTACCTAGTGCTGAAGATAGAGTAAAACTGTCTTGAAAGCCTGATAGATGCTTGTGTATATGCCTCAGCTGAGTTTGTTTATGTACTGAATTCATACTGGTGTAGAGGGACAAAATGGACTTGTTTTTTCCCTCTTCTTCTTGAGTGCCAGCTGCAATGATGCCAGTCTGGGTTGTGCTGGGCAACATAAACTGTTTTTTAAGAGAATGCAATTCATGCTGCCTGTGTTTGTCAATAAGTTGTGTTTATTTGCACCTTCCTGGTCATTAGTATTACGCACTTAGGAACAAATGGAGTAACTGTATTATCTATCTGTTCCTGTTGACTGTGGTCTAAGGTAGTTGTTTTCTTCACTTGGGTTTCCATTTGCTCTTATTTCAGTGTGATGCCAGTAGCTGTAATGCAGCTGAAGCTTTTAGCAGGGTTGATTGCTTCACTTGCAGAAAACCTTGAGGGATGGGAGGTTTTACAGTGCCAAGTTGTGTCCCCAAGTCCTTTAGTCACTCTAAATAAAGTGGTTTTAGCACACACGTTGTTATGTGTCACAGCTGGGAAGTCTGAAAGCTGTTCTGAGGTAACTTTTAGGGTAAAGAATGAATAGTAGATAGCCAAGAGGGTGGTGATGGTGGGTCATGGAACTCCAGTATATCCACTGGGCTGTTTTCATCATCGTTTCTAATAGCCTGCTTCATTATTTTCAGCTGGGAGGGAGAGCTACAGATATGTTAGTTTGAGGCATTTGTATGTTTGAGGGGTTACAAACCATGCTGTGTATCTCTGGCTTTTTGGGGCTGCGCTGGTGTGTGCTAGTCTGAAATGCTTTACGTACTAAAACTGTTTGGAGGCAAAGGGAAAATACGATGTTGAAAAAAAAAAAAAGCAGAATTGGATGGCATTGAATACCTCACCACAACAATATGTTCTACCAGAGTGTTTGTGTCATTGATTGATGAATGTTTTCTGTTTTCGTAGACCTTGCTGCAGCTGGTGGCTTCTGAGAGTCTCCATGTGCTGAGTGATGCTGGGCTTTCTTTTCTTAACTTCTCTCCTTTCTTTATATGATTTCCTGTGCTCTAGAATCATCTACAGCTGCTTCCATCTGAGCAGTTGGATCCAACTGCTGCACAACTGCCTGCGCAAATATTTAGGGTGGTGTTGTTTTTCAACCATAAAATCCTGAGGATGAGGATACAACAAAAGGTTCCTTCATCCATCTGTCATATGATTAAAACTTGAGTAGTTAGTGGGCTGACATCAGGTAGGACAAATCCTTTGGGGTTATTTTGGGGTTCTAGGTACCTCATCACACCTCTTCCTTCAGTTAGGGGATGTGGCATACAGTGTTTGTGACAAACTGAAACACTTAAGTAGCAAGAGACCAAAAAGCCTTGTGTGGAAGCTGACCAAACATAGTTAAAATTCAGCTGGATTTGTATATTGGGTGGAAAATAATTCACAGAACAGCTTCAGAATTATGTTGTGATCCTTGGAAAGGTCTGTTAGGTAAAAATGGGCTGGTAATGACTGGGATGTAAATATGGAAACACATGACTAGTAAAATGATCTTGAGTCAGACACTGCTTGCAGGCTGTGAACTCAATGCCCTCTTCTTTCTTCTTGGTGCAAGTTCACGTAGACCTAACTAACTATTTTACTGGTGAGCATAACTGTGTACATACTAGAGGTTGAAAGAGGAAGGAGATGATCGCTTCTAAGTCCTATATCACTGCTCAATTGAATCAAACCTTCGAGACCTGGCATTTAATTTCTGTATGTGCCAAACGTTGTCTTAACTACTAGAAAGTAGTTTGATATGGCAGCATTTTTTGCTTTCTTGATGTCTTCTGAGTGAGATAACCAGTTTTGGAGTGCTGGGTGGGGGAGAGGGGGAGTGGTGGGTGGTGGTAAGAAAAGACAGAAAGTATGGTATCATTAATATATTGCAAATAGGTGTTTTTGTAGCAAAGTTAAGATTTTATACAACTGCTCTAAATGGCCTCAGTTCTTTGGAGGTAGCTCGCACTCGTATTTCTGTGATCAGAACACATTATTGCATGTATTTTATACGTGTATTTCCTTATTGCAGCCTTTGTGCTGTAGGTATTTGATTCCAGCCCTGGCCATGAATCACTGGAGCTGGATTTTCTGAGTAATGTCTCTCCAGTCTCTCTATTCTCACAATGTACTAGGCAAAAGAAATCAGGTCTTGTATAGGCTGCTTGAGCATTTGAAGTCAGCTGTTTGAAAGACCACAGCAAAATTTAAACCATTAAAATGCAGTATTTTAAAAATTCTGTCATGTAGAAGGATTAACATTCCAAAAATGATGGGGTCTTTGTGGATAAATTTAGACAGCTAATTTTTTCAGTAGTTGGCTAGCAGAAAATGCTCTCTTCCTCCTCCAATTTTTACTCAAAGCTAGATTTTTTTTTTTTCCTCCCTCTTTTCGTTCTGAAGCATTATTTTACATGAAGGATGCTCTTAAAAAACAGAAACAGTATAAACAAATGAAGGATTGAATATCATTTTACAAGGAGAGAAAGAATCTTTAAAAAAATATTTATCCCACACTTGGCAACCTTTTGCTTGCCCGCATGTGACTGGCACAGTGCCAATGCTTGGCAGAGGCCAGTGCCTCAGCTTGCCAGAAGTCTTCCTCTTCTGGCTTCATTTTCACTCCCTGTGACTGATTGTTTATTCACCTGATTTTTCTGTTTCAGCGTTGCTGAAGTCATGGCGTCTTGGAGATGATAAGAACACTTTGTCTGTCCAAACTGTACAATGGCTGTGATGTCAAGGCAGAGTGTTTGCAGCCAGCTTTAGCTGTGTGCACACTGCAAATAGCAGGGAGGTGTTAGATGTCAGAGAAACTTACTACCACTCCCTTAGCATGAGGCTGTCCAAAAAAGAAACTGCTGCAACTACAGAGGGTGATTCGCTTCTTGCCTTTTTCAACAGTTGTGTTTGAGGATTTTGCAACCTTGGTTTGTGTTTGCAACTTTGGTTTAGCATCTTGAATCTCTGAGTCTCTTGGAACTGCTCCTATGTGTTAAATCTTTCCATTTAATTTGAAAGTATCTGTATGTCAGGTGTGAATCTGATTTGCTCAGTAAGGGGACATCTTGGAATGAAATACTTTGCATTTTTTGCGAGCGATCATAGTATCTTAATGGTATTTGGAAAGTGTCCTCAGTTTTGTTGACAAGAAAAACTTGTCAAATTGGAGAGAAGATGAATCTTAGATGGGCAAAGAAACTACTGTTGTTGAGTATTCTCCAGTAAATTTGATTTGTGGCTGCTGGTACTCTTGTAATGTCCTTCTCTGAAGATCTGATGATTATTCAGTACTTTGGCTCCCTAAATGTAAATAGACAGTCTGGTCTAGTCAAGCTGCCATCATCTCTTTAATAAAATCATGAACTGCTTAAGGGTCTGCCCTTCTCCAGGTCTTACTTTGACTTCCTTCTTCTATGGCTGCCCTCCAAGTTCTTTGAAATTTTCCATTATATTGGTAGCTCCACATGATGACAATTAAGCTTTTTTTTTTTTTTTTTTTCTTTTTGACCTTGTGCTTGTCAGCGAGGATTTGTTCGGGGTTTTATATACAGTCATCAACCTTCGTGATCCAAGGCACTATTGTACCTGGCTGGTAAATTCTGTCCCCAGATGTCATCCCACTGTCTGTGTATGTTTGTCTCCCTAATGTTCTTGTGGACTAATGTCAACAGTTTAAGTGAATTTCAGGGTTGATTTGTTGGTTCTTTGTTTTGTTTTTTGTCATAAGTATTTTGGAACCTGCATTTCAAGTGTTGTGATATAAATCTAGCAGCACAGCTTGGAAGGGCAGGGTGAGGGGAAGGATGGATGGGGCTGGATTGTAAGGCCAGCCGGTGCTGTTCAGTAAGATTTTTGTAACAAGGATATCTGAGAACACCTGGCATGTAAGGCAGATCAGAGTTTTTTTGTTGTTCATAATATATCCTACACACACATGAAGGTTCTTGTTCTGTCTCTTCAAAGAAACAGGATACCCTCATTGTCTCCAGGCTTAGAACTCTGCCATCATTAGCAAGATCAGTGAAAAATAGGACTGAGAGAAAAGAGGTTGCTGAGCTTTTAAATTATCTTAAAAAACACTAAAAATTCAGGGGTTCTTGTTAAATTGGTTGTGATTAAAATATGACTGGAGTTTTGAAAACCTGCTTCACTGATTGCCTTCTTCATGTGAACTTGTCTCCTTGTGTGGTTCAATCTATATTTCTGTAGACGAGAGTCAGCAGATTTACCAGGAGATGTCGGAATCCTATTTATATAGCAGACTGTTCATGAATGGCAGAGGCATCAAGGGAATACAAAAGTCTTTCCCGAGAATGAAAGAAACTCAATTTTTTTTTCAACTCTGTTTATCTGAATGCTTAACGTAGCAGCATTATTTTTTTGCAAACTGTTTTGTTTTCAATTAAAAAACAAACAAACAAAACAACGTGGTTAATCAATACAGCTGGTGATGAACTTCGTGGAGGCATGGAGAGTGTGTGCGTGGTGTGTGTTGTGGGTTTGGTTTTTTCTTTAGTAGGGCTTTGAACTGGAAATGTAGCTACCATACGAAATCCTGAGTTCTGGCACCCACTCAGAACAGCAGTCCATCTGCTAGCAAGACACACTGATTTTTTTTTTTTTTTTTTTTT